>CM076572.1:518968493-519250498 GCA_034641835.2 Pinus albicaulis | reverse complement strand
GCCTTCCCCCACTAGGCCAGGCTGTTAAGTGGGCTCTTCCAAGAGCCAATGGATAACATTCCCACTGCTTTGATGTACATGCCACGTATGTTCAATCCACCTTTGGGATGCTACACTAACTTTTCACTGGGTTTTTTTGTTTTTCAAAACTTGTCTATGCACCAAAATGGTTTCCAACCTTTTTTAACTCTGCTAGTTTAATTTTGGGGTATTCAAATTTGATTGGATCTATCTCACAAAATAGGATACCATTTTCGAACCACATACAACTGGAAAGGTATTTCAGAGCTCTCTCCCATATGTGTAGGTTCCACCTACATTTGAGATGATATGCTTCATAAGAAATGGCTCCAAATTCTCTGTACCTTCTAATTGCCTTACCAATCTTCTGTTCCTCTTGCAGTCACCTCATGTCATTCTCTGACATATGTTCCATCTATTGACAATAACAACACCATCACCTGTGCTTTGAAATTTCCATGCTTTGCCTTTTCCACCTTTGTTGCTTTTTATTTTTCCACCTCTGTTGCTTTTTCCTTTGCCACGTTTTCCATTTCCTTTTCCTTTACCTATTGAAATTGGAAACAATAAAGGCTTCTAATTTAGTTTTCCCTTAATTAAATTAGAAGAAAATTGTAATTCCACATCATATGATAGCTTGTACGAGTTAAATGGGTGAGGAAGACTTAGTTAGCTCAGTCAATTAGAGTTTAGGTCAAACTAGAGGCATGTAGAGTTATCCCTAAGTTTTGGGGGGTCCAATTGCAGTTTATTTTGAGTTGTAATTAGTTAACTCAATTATTTGAGTTAAAATTAGTTTAACTAGTTCTAACTGAGAGATGAGCTAGTGATAGGTCTAGTGAATTAAATATGATTTAATTCACATGTAGTGATCAATAAGAAAACTGATAATTCACTATAAATAGTTGTTTCATGTCAGTTCTAAGAAAGGCCTAGTTGAGATTGGAGTTAGAACTATCAGTTGTATAATTAGAAAATTGTACAGGTCATGCATGAGGTCAGCAGGATGCCTTAGATGAATTTCACAATAAATTCTTGGGAATTTCCTAATTAATAGGGGCTCAAATTCTCCAAGAATGTGTAAGCAAGGATGAGCAACCTAGTGGTCAGAAATTGGTTAAGTATTGGAACATTCTTGCTCGAATCAGAGTGAGACAGTCAAAGATAGTGTAGAGGTTTCTCAGGAAGGGAAACAACATTGTATTGTTTCATATTATTGACTTAATGAAATATAAATATAGTGGGGTTTTTAGCTAAGGGTTTCCCCATATACATATTTGTGTTGTGTGATTCAAATTCTTTCTCTTTCTTGTTCATGTGATTGTGCGATCGTAATTGGTTTCAACAATTTGAAGAGTTGATTCAGTAATTTGTTTTTAGCATAGTACAAGATCAGTTGAATCCATTTATATATTTCTACATGGTATCAGAGCAGGAATCACTATAGAATAGAAGAACAAGAGTTTGTTTTGAACAAGTGAATTGAATCTGTAGATTTATTCTTCAGGACCAAAAAAAGATCAAGGTGTCTTTCTTTGGATTGAGACTTGAATATGCCCTTGAGGGTAATTACAATTACATAGCATGGAAGGACATGATGGAGTCAGTGTTGGAGGACAACATACTGAAGGAATTCATAGACAATATTATTTCCCAACCTATAGACACAAATTCTCAACTTATTGATGCATGGAAGAATAATGTAGAAAAGGCGAGAAATATAATGTTAGAAGGAGTTTGATATCATATTTTCTCAAACCTACATGAAAAGGAAAGTCCATATGATATGTGGAAGGCCTTAACAAATCTTTTCCAGAATAGTATCGACC
Organism: Pinus albicaulis; assembly: GCA_034641835.2. Classification (NCBI taxonomy): domain Eukaryota; kingdom Viridiplantae; phylum Streptophyta; class Pinopsida; order Pinales; family Pinaceae; genus Pinus; species Pinus albicaulis. Next base: position 519,248,648 of record CM076572.1, on the reverse strand, counting down.
ACAGGAAGCTGGCGTTAAAGGACAAGCTTAGAAAGATAAGGATGGAGAAGGGCGACACAATCCAAAAATGCTTTAGCATCCATGTCGAGAATAGCTTGGAAGTGTTGGTGTGACACTTGGCTAGGATGATTAGGTGATCCTAGCACCTCTAGGCCTTCGCAAGAGCTCGCATATCTACCAGGACTCGATGAATCGGAGGGAGAAGCTACCAAAGTGGGAGCGATTGTGGTTCGAATTGGTACAAGAATAGATTTGGTGGAGCACTAGAGATGGATCCTCATAAAATGCTGATGATGAGGAGAATCGTGCCTTGGATGGAAAGGTAAAGAAAGGGAAAGGGAAGGCGTCCCATTCCAAATCGGATTCCGGTCAGGCAGGCAAGAAGCGAAACTTGTCAAAGGTAAAATGTTTTCACTGTCAGGAGCTTGGACACTATGTTACAAAGTGTCCACACAAGAAGACTGACAAGAAGCCCTCAGGAGGAGTAGTAGGTGAAGCACTTGATTCACAATTGGATTTTACCCTCATTGCATGCATAGTGTCATCAGTTATGGGTTATGTGTGGTACTTAGATAGTGGATGTTCATTCCATATGACCAACAACAAAGAATTCTTCAGTAAATTATAGGAGAAGGATCTCTGGATGCACATCGAGATGGGAAATAATGGGAGGTATAGTGCTACCGGCATAGGTACATTTACCTTTTAGAGTGAGCCAGGTACTCCTCTCACATTAAAATATGTCATGTATGTTCCTGGTTTAAAGAATAATTTGGTTTATGTTTCTACATTGGAAAACTTTGGCTATGATGTGATATTCAGTGGAGGAAATTCATTCCTTCGTCACAAAGCCACGGGGCAAGTAAATAATATTAGAGTTTGAGAAAAGGACCTCTACAAATTGGATGTAGAAGATTGTGCTACCTTGAGCAAGAAAGAAAAGTAGGTGGTGAGTCGAGACATCAGTGAGTTATGGCATAAGAGTTTGGGACATCTACACCATGGCACTTTGAAGATCATGCAACGGATTTCTACATAAAATTCCAAAGGATGCACTTGAGCAGCAAGAATCATGCAAAGGGTGTACGTTGGGGAAGTATACCAAATACACCTTTCACGATAAGGAAATTCGATAAAAGGCGATCCTTGAGAGAGTTCACTCAGATGTATGTGGACCGTTGTCGACAGCTTCCACAACAAAACATAGGTGTTATGTGATTTTTGTAGGTTATTTTTCACGCAAGTGTTCTATTTTATTCATGCAGAAGAAAGATGAGACGTTCTAAATTTTTTTTGAGTTCAAGGCGCTTTTCGAGAAAGATACAAGGAAGAAGGTGAAGGCTTTAAGGAGCGACAATGGTGGAGAATATGTCTCTAACAAATTCAATAACTTTTGTGCTTCAAAGGGAATTCGAAGGGAATTAATAGCACCTCATAACCCACAAAGGAATGGGGTTTTAGAAAGGAAGAACAAAACTATTGTGGGAGTAGCATGAGCTATATTCCTTTGTACAAGAGTGAAGCAGATAAGAACCTTTACCATATTGTGGTAGAAGGTAAAATTTTGATCATTATTCCTTCAATATTTGTGCAAAATAGAAGTCCTCATCGCATAATTGGGATGAGTACACCAGATGAAGAGTTTTCAGGTAAGAGACCAGATGTGTCACATTTTAAAATTTTTGGTTCATCAATTTATTTCCATGTAACCAAAGATGCTAGGAAGAAGCTAGATCCAACAACTGAATTGGGGATATTTGTGGGGTACACTGATACACCTAACAACTATCAGGTGTAATTTCCAACACACAAGATGATAGTGGTAAGAAGATATGTGAAATTTGATGAAGGGAAGGCCATGTAAATTTCCCTTGAGAGGGAGATTTAGTTGCATGCAGTTGAGGAGCTCTTGGCTCCAAAAGAAGAACCTAAATATCTGGAGCAACCATAGGTAGAGGTGAATATATTGGAAGCACCCAATCATGCAGAGACATCTCGAGATGGAAGGAAGCGTGCCAGAGAGGCTGTCAAGTTGGTGCTTGATGCTAGAGAGAATGTGGAAGAACCCACATCACAACACATTAGGAGAAGGTCCCCAGAGTGGTACACTAGCTACATGGATCTTATGAGCGAAGGTGTAGAGATAGAGCCATCCTATTTTGAGGAAGAAATGCAATAAAAAATTTTGGTTAATGCCATGGTTGAGGATTATGACTCCATTATCAGAAACATATGGGAAGTTGTCTCAAGACTGGAGGGAGTGTGGAGAAGCACAAGGCTAGGTTTGTGGCCGAAGGTTTCTCTCAGTTGGAGGGGATTAATTATGATGAGACCTTTACACCAGTCACAGGGTACTCATCAATTAGATCCATCCTTGCACTCTCAACGTAGATGGGATGGAAGATACATCAGATGGATGTAAAGACAACCTTCATCAATGGGGTGATTGATGAATAGGTATACATTGAGCAGCCATAAGGTTTTGAAACATTTTATAGAGAGTCACATGTGTTTAGACTTAAGAGAGAAATACATGGGCTGAAGAAAGCACCTCGTGCTTGGTACACCAGGGTCGATAACTATTTCACCAAGTTGGGTTTCATAAAGAGTGAAGCAGATAAGAACCTTTACCATATTGTGGTAGAAGATAAAATTTTGATCATTATAATTTATGTCGATGATTTGATACTGACAAGTGATGAGAAGCTCATCAATTATTACAAAGAGGATCTTGAAAGAGAATTTGAGATGAAGGACATGAGGATTGGAAATTTGGAAAGGATGCAAAGAAAATTCCGTGGACCTATGTGTAGATATACCTTTGCTCCCAATACTCAACAGATAATTTAGGGTTCCGATTTTCTTGGATTGAAAATTCACACACCTTCTTGTTGAGCCCATCTTGCAGTTCATTTTGTGTTAGATGCCACAACATCAAATCTCCCTCAAAATGATCTAGGTCCTCGCAAAAAAATCATTTATTGGCTTGAGGGGTCTTGACCCAAGTTCAGAGTATTTTGCGCAACCAAAAAAACCCTCCAACTACTAGCCCTTTCAGAAATTATCTTCTTGTACAGACCAAAGTCTCCCCCGAAGCAGTATGGGGGGGTACTGGAGCCAGGTTTCCACACCTTGAGGGAGCGTTTGATGTGTGTTTTCCCTTAATTAATGATTATCTATCTACGCGGAACTTCCCAAGAAACTTGGTCTAAGTGCGTATAAAACCCTTAACAAATATGCTTTAAGAGATATGTGTCACAGATTGTATCAGATCTAACCCTTCCCAGAGGCTAGATCTACTTGCATATAACCCTTAAACAGTAAAGTTGTTTCGCACAATTAAATAAATAGACTTAACCCTTGCACATTCAAAAATAAAATTAAATATATAATTATTAACATATAATTAAAAATAAAATAAATATATAAATTCAAACTATAAATATTATTTAATTATTTTTAACATTTAATTTATCGATAATAATAAAAACAAATAAATAATTATTATTCTAAAAATATATTAATAGTAAACATTTATTTTATTCTTCAAAAATATATTAAATTAATAATAATTATTTTTATTAAAACAAATATAAATATATAAAATTGAAATTATAAAATTTAATCATTTGATTTACTCTTTTTAAAATAAAATAAAAATAAAATAAATTAACTATTATTATTTGAGTCAAACTAGCTATTATTTTACAAACGACTAGTGAGAGCTTTACTTTCTATTTAAAGGGGTTACTTGATCATATTTTCCATCTTTTCCTGATGATGAACCACACTGACTGGTTTGAAACACGTCTTTGACCAAATCTATTTTGATGTGATTTTCACCGAAATATTTTAATCCCAATAATTACAAGATTAACCCGTACTTCAATGTAGACTTGCACATAACAAATTACTATACTCAATTCAAATCTAACAGTTAAAGCGAAATAATACTTTCTCACAGATGCAATATAATTCAACTTATCATTCACTGAGATAAATATGCATTAAATAGCACAGATTCAAATCTAGAATCGTAGTAAGCAACACATAACAAATATAAGACAATCAACCACATAGATCACATAAAATTCAGAGTTCTCCAAAATTGCCTTCTTTATTAAGAGATATTCAATTCAGTAAAATATTTTCCTTTTGCACACACATCAGCAGAGTTCGTGCACACAACTCAGGACTAGCTCTCCGCACACACAACTAGCAGGGGCCTTTCTACCCAGAAAACCGACCCAAAACTTAGATCAGAACATAACACATAGACATATATTTTATATTAGATGATATCTATCCTTCTTGATTCTTACATATTTATTTCTTTCCAAACAAGCACATACCATGGTCTCAAACCATGGTTTGAGACTCATGGTTTTCCCTTTTACCTATTACAATAATTAAGGGAATTTGACCCGCCCCAAAGCCCCTTTTTCATCTACGCGTAGCGTATATAAACAAAAACTTAACCAAAAATACTCAAAATTTCTTTACCCCAGGGGACCCTACTCCAACAGGCCCCCAACACAATCTAGTGACTCATCCTGAGTCACTCTAGTCCAACTACCTGCATTTTATCTTTGAGCACCTGCGCGGAATGTTGAAATGGAAAAATGACCTCAGCTCTTTGTATTGCAGCGCTCCGCGCTTCTTCCACCAATTTTAATATGGTTGGACCTTCGACAGCCAAGTTGATGCTTCACTGGGTCTAGTTCAGAGTTTTGAGGGCTCCATCAATGGTTTGTGAGAGTTGCAAGGAATCATCCGCCCATGGCTTCATTCACTTGTCCAACAAGTTCTCTCGTTGGCGTAGTATGTCGATTTCCATTTGAACGGCGCGACACTCCTGCAATCGGGAAAATCTCTGGGCAGGCACGAGGGTTGGCGCAACGACCCGAATTTCAGATCTTTGGCCCAAAACTCTGATTTCATTTTTCAGATGACAAGTTTATCTTGGATGAAGGTCCAAAGTCCCATGGAATCTTCAAGTAGCTTACTACAAGCATACACAACAACAGTGATGCTAGCAGTTGACTCCTGTACGATTGTTGCGCATTGTGCATGCACCTCCAGAGGCATGTCTGGCTATAGCTTCATATAGAAGTCTGCGATATTTTGATCTTGCTTGGTGAGAACTATTTTTATCCCTGACTACGAGGCCTTCAACATGGTTACCAAGATTTCTAAATTGACTGTAGGCGTAGTGGTAGTAGGTACTGAAACTTCAGGGAGGTCACTGCACAATCGGTTGATCATGGATTCTAATGTAGCACGCTGATCTTCGATAGCCTAACGAGCTGCTTTTGCATTCTATTGGTGCTTATGCATCATTCTCACTTGTTTTTTATTCTCCATAGAAATATTTAAAGCGTAGATCGCTCGGTACTGCAGATCATCCACGATCATAGTATGCATAGCGTGAATTTTTCCATTGAGAAGCATGGCCAAGTCAATGCCCACCTCAGTGCAAGTTTGCACATTGGCGTGCAACTCAGGTTTCTCAACTGTAACTGAAGGTCCTGGAACATGGAAAACCCGACTGTCTAATGGGACAATAGTGCTGAGGGGTTGTGCGCTCATTTTTTCAACTTGCTACATACTCGCTTGAATCAGGTTCGTTTGCATGCAGAGCTCTTGGAGACCGTGCTTCACATCCTCAAGGACCGATTTTTATTGGGACTCCACATTAGTCCAAAGATCCTTGGTCACAACTTTGATAGTGTTTTCAATTTCATTCAGAGCATATTTTGCAAGGGTCAAAGCCTCTGTCCCTATTTTCTTTGATCCCTTCCTCTTTTTGCGTGGGCTCGGGGAGGCCTGAAATCCTCTCTTAGTCCCTTTTTTCAAACCTGTCTATGTCACAGGTGCCCTGACACTGTCATCTTCTTTATCTTACATTTCCTTTTCTAGGAAAATTGTTTCACCTATCGTGGTTGGCTCTTGCTCTTTCTCTACATCCTTATCCTTCTACTCGGTATCCTTGGATGTGTGTGGCTTTTTCAAAGTCTTCAGGGGTACCAAATATGAGGCACCACCAGCGGTGAGCTCTTCCAACCATAAGGCTTTCCATTATGTTGTAACATGTGCAAGGTCATCCTTTGTGACCATGTAAGGTATCTCATACCAAACACCTTCAACATCACCCTTCGTGCACATGTGGATGTTGTGAAAAATAGCTTTAAATTTTGCGACATGCTTGTACTTCTCATACAGTGGCGACGGAAATCATGACTTGGAATGCACCGCTTGAAACAACTTAGAATCAAAGAGTACCGAGAATATTTTGTTTTCAATGATGTGGGAAGGAACCTTGGAGTTCCACACTATCACATGTCGCACAACTTCGAAATTATCGAGCTCAATATCTGGGAGCTGAGCCTCAGCTGGCACCTTCAAACCAATTAGCGCAATGAGTAGCAAAAACCAAGCATAATAGAAGTTCTTTCCCTCCTCCTGGACCTCGTGGACATTCGCTAAGAACTCTGTGCGCAGGTACTTTTCCCAATTGTACTATATCCCTTTCTCACATTGCCCGAATAAAGCAATCACATGGGCAGGAACTTCCTTTAGCCGACACTTCCTCATCATCTTGCAGGCGAGGATTAGAGTACCAAACTGTACTGCGGGGTCATTGATCTCGCTGAGGACGAATCCTCGAGTGTTGCATGATACCTTATATTTTTTTTTCACTGTGCCTACAACTTTCCGCTCCAGGCCCTTTCCTCCAAAGGTTACCGCAAGGTCTGCCCCTTGAAAGGTCAGGTTGGTGATATAGTGTATTAAATCTACATTACTGAGAATTGGCTCTCATAGCCACAGAAAATCATCATGTACCAGGAAGAGCAGCTGGCACACACAAATTTCGTTGACCATGCTACGCCCAAAGTGTGGGATGTTCAACAAATTTAACATCGCTGACTTATGTAGTCCTAATTCCCAACACTTCAGCTCAACATTGATCACCCCCTTTTCATGGGTGACTGAATCCAAGTACATTGAGGGTGCAAGCTTAGGGAACTTCCCCTGGTCGGCCAAGTCCCAGTCTTCCATCTTAAGCAAGGGGATTTTCGCAAACATGTCCCCCTCAAATGACACATCTTCGAGGATCAATGGTGAATTAATATGGGATAGAACCTTATCGAGGTCTTTTGGTACCTTCAGAGATGCTTTGCATGGTGCAACACATGTGGGCAACCGTGAGAGTGGATCAACCTCCTCAACAACGTCTCCCTCCACAACTAATTCGAGTATCTTGGCCATAGTTCTATTTTGGTGTTCTTCAGGGGTTGACGGAGGCTTCAAGGTCTTCTGGCGTGATGAATTCCAGGACCCTGAAGACTGTCCCTTCTTATATTTTTGGGGCTTGGGTGTAGACGCAGGGGTTTCAACGGCCTGTGCGGAGGTTTCATTGACCTACATCACAGATGGGGTAGGTTCGGTAGCTGTTATACTTGGCAGAATCATATAACCCAACCCCCATAGGCACAACCTCTCATAGAAATGTGGGTTGATCTCAGACATACGCTTCAGAAAACATAATGATAACACTTCACAAAAATCACTTAGAAAGAAAATGGAACTAATGTGACCCTTCCTGTTATATTTGTAGCATTGGCACGACTTAAACGATCTCATGTGCATTGACGTAGACTCATAAATGCTAAAAAAACTCCAAATGTGACATAAGTTTTTCATTAAATGTATTTTAGTCACTCCTCCAAATGGTAATAAAGCTTTCTTATCCAGATTTACTGTTCCAATAGCTAGTTTTTGACACCTCTGCAACTGCTTCATCCTCCGAGCGCAACCTCTGTGTGGATGTTGCACCTCCTATGCCTCCACCATCCTTGTCGTGTAGACCCACTGATCCAATGCTTGACATACTTCTTTATGGTCCTATGCCCTCTCACACCTATCTGGGGCACTAAGACACTCCTCCGGCCATATAGTCATTTGGCATGCACAGGGATAGGGTCATCCCTGTATGGCTTCAACTAACTTCCATTCACATATCCAGGAATAAGTTGACCCCTTAAGGTAACTATTATAACCACACCTCCTTCCGTAATCTCCTTGCAACCTAAGGTCCGAGGCAATGCATTTTGAACTTTCTTGGGTGGCCCGCAAACTTGTTTTCATATAGAAAAACTAAATCATCCTCCCTGAAAACCTTTTATCTGATGTGTCTATCATGCCAATTTTTTTCACGCGCCTTTTGCTCCTGCTGATTGAAACCAACAATGAATGTGTCTTCCTCTAGCGCAATTAGCTACAATAGTCGCTCTTCAATATTATCTTGATCAACCATGTTAGTGACCGCTGCAATGCGCAGACTAGGGACGATGTACTCCATTTGCATAAAAACTTCCTCTACAAATACCAACTTGAATGGGGTGTACCCGGTCAATTTCTTGCATGTAGTTCGATATGCCCATAGAACAGTAGGTATGCACACATCCCAATTGTTCTGATTAGCATTACAGAATTTTGTGTGTGCATTCTCCAAAATCTTATTAAAGTCCTCTATCGTGCCATTTTCTTGTGGATGATATGGTGTAATCTTCTAATGGTACATCTTAAACTCCATTTTCAATGATTGGATAGTCTCATTCAAAAAGTGTGTACCCTGGTCACTCATCAAGATTTGATGAAACCCAAACCTTGTAAATATATTCTTAAAAATGAATTGCACAATGGTCTCTCCATTGCAATCCTTCATGGACTTAGCTTCGGCCCACTGGGTCAAATAATCTGTTGCAGTAATGATATAGCGTGTGTCAGTGCTATTTTCAGGAGGGTTGATTTCTCGTACAAATTCAATGGCCTACTTATCAAAATCCTACAAATTCACTTGTGGTTGTAGTGGCATTTCATCTCTATGCCACGGTTCTGTATTCTCTGACACACATCACAAGCACGACAATACTCCTTTGCATCACAGTGTATCGTAGGTCACCACAACCCAACCCTAAATTTTTTTTTCACAGATGGTTTTCCTACATAGTGACCTCGTGGAACCCTTGCATGTGCTTCAACTAGGATGCTCTATCTTTAAAACTTTGGAAGATAGCATCTCAATACCTAATCAGCACCCATCTTATAAAACTGGCTAGAAATCAAGGTAAACTTAGCTGCGGGCAAGACAAGTTCTTTCTTCTGCTTGACTGTATACTTCGTAGGCACACTACTAGTGGTTAGAAATTGGATAATATATACGGAGTGGTCATCTGCGACTTTCATGGAAAATAGTTGTGCGTCGGGTAATCCGTCCTCCAAACTAGTTGGCTCCTTTCCAATTTCGATGCGTGAGAGGTGATATGGACCTGCATTCAACATCTCTGGTTTCACAAATACTTCAAATTCATACTCCTGAAATAATAAAATCCATTTGTAGATCTTCCCCCCCAACACAGGCTTATTGATCAGGCCCCTTCAAAGAAGAGTGGTCCGTAAACATCTTAAAATGACCTCCCAATAAATAGTGACAGAACTTTTGTAGTGCGTAGACCATAGCTAATCCTTCCCTTTCTGTTGTGGAGTATTTTCGTTCAAAACTTGAAAATTTATTACTCACAAATGAAATTGGGTGATCAATATCTCTGGCTCATGGTCGCACAAGTACAATGCCTAGCACGATACATGAAATGTCCACATATACATGGAATTACTTTGTCCAGTATGGGAATACCAATATAGGCGGAGTTACCATTTTTTATTAAGTAGCTCAAAACTCTTCTGACAATCATCATCCCAGCAAAAAGATACATCTTTCTTTAGTAGCTTCTCCATTGGCATAGTAATCAGTGCGTAGCCTTGAATAAACTTTCTGCAATACCCAATATGCCCCAAAATTTAGCGTAGCCGTTTTATGTTTTTTGGAACCTCCATGTTAAAAATAACATCAATCTTAGTTGGATCCACCACCAATCTTAGTTGGCACACAATATGACCCAAAAAATCCCAAAGGGGACGCAGAATATGCATTTCTTTGTATTCAACAAGATTTGATGCTTCATAAAAGTATCCAACATTAAGCACAAATTTGAAACATGCTTCTTTACTAGGCCAAATACAGTCTAGTCATAAAAATATACTTCTAAGAATTTTTGTATATATTACTTAAATGCAGCTACCACTACGTGCGAGAAAATTGCTGATGCATTATTTATATCAAATGGCATGACTGTGTATTGGAATGATCCTCTTTCCGTCCCAAAGGTTGTCTTAATTATGTCTTTAGGCATGATTCTTATTTGGTGATATGCAGAAAATCCATCAGTGAATGAGTAGGCTTCCTGGCCTCCCACATTGTCCAATATTTCATCACAAAAAGGAGTTAGCGAAGGGTCATGCACACAGGTGTCATTTAGCTTGTGTAGATCCACACAAATCCTAATTTATCCTTTGGTCTTCTTTTCTTGGACCACCATAGGGCTGACCCAATCTGATTCTTCGACTGGTTCAATGATCCCTACAACAACCATCTTCTACAACTCCTCTTTGAACTTCTACTTGTATTTGGGATTTGGCCTGTAAGGACACTGCTTGATAGGTCGCGTGTCTAGTTTCAGTGTGATATTCATTACACACAAATCCCCAACAATACCTTTTAATTAGGAAAACTCTGTGGGGAATAAGTCCTGATATTCAGCAAGTAGCTCCAAAACCTTAGCTACTATATCTTCGTCCTAGTAATCCCCAATTTTGGAAATCTTAGGTTTCTCTTCCGTTCCGATGTTGACTTGCCTAATCTTCATGGGTTCAGTCGCATCTGGCACTGAAAGAAGTGGTCCAGAAAATGCGCTCTATCCTTTAGAATTTGGAATATTGATGTTCCTTGTGTCTTCTTCATTATCTTCAATAGTCACATTCCTACAGTCAACTATATCCTTCTTCTACGCATCCCATGCTGGTATGGCTCGCGCTTCTATTGTCTTGGTAGTGTTAAAGACCACATCCTGAATCATGTGTAAGATGGTACTGATGCATGGGAATCCACTCTCAAAACTGAATGTTAACATAAAGCTTTATCATAATGCAACCCATTCCATCGTGCCTCATCGTAGATCAACCTATAGGTACCAGTTCATAGGAATCTAACTTAAAGTATGGATGAATGTATGCACCCATCCTGACTGTGGATCTTCTCCCCGAGCTCCAGTCAACCAGGCTAAATGTAGGCACGAATCTTCTTTTCCTACATAGGTTCCTTCCAACTGAGTATTTGGCTTTCCAAAGTGCAATTGCATCATATGGGTACATTCTTCCCAATTCTCAAAGTTTTCCTTGTGTTTCTCCCACCAACATGTTGGAGTTGAGCACAGAGCTAATTCAAGCACATGTAACCATTGTGTTTATGGAACAAACAATTCAAACTCATATAAGAAACAAGTGACACTTCCTATACCATCAGCATAAGGTGGTTCCCGCACCTCAAAGGTTATGCACCGTAGATATCTGGTGACTTGGTTGCAGCGCAAGGTTGGGACTTCATGAAAACAATTCTACCACTTCTCTAATTCCTCATCTGAATATGAATGACATGAACTATCTCAACCCAGCTAAGTCATACATATGTTGTGGGATTGATCCAATATTCATATCGCACATTTATTTTGTTGATTTGATCAACATCCTCTTCTGCGTGCACTGGTTCTGTATATTTTTCTCCTTCTACTGGATCTAGTGGGACTACAACCCTGGTTCCATTATTTTCAAATACCATACTTCTACACTTTAGATTGATGATATTGTCCATGTCAATATCCCAATCCAGAACCAATAGCATGGGGTATGGATCTGTATCATCATCAATCTGAATAACGTCATAATCAACCAACGCTTTAACTCTTCGATGTCAACTATGACCCCAAAAAATCCTTCCCATTAGGATAATATTTTGTTGATTCACCATGCGTAGCTGGATTGTGGACCATTCCAGCTCAGGTTCTCCAATTTTCTAGTAATTTTTCTTTGGAATCACATTTTCATCAGAGCCCAGATCCAAAATGACCTAGTCCATTTCAAATTCTCTTATCTGAGCAGTCAGGTGCATCTCTCAGCCAATTCTTCTCTTGTTACTGTAGATATTATTGAGGGCCTTTTTCTCCATCTGGCGTTGTTATTTTTCGGTGCAGTTGTTAATTAAAGCTTGAAGTTTCTCCATGACCTTCTTATTGTGAAAAATATTGATACATGCTTGTAAAAACAATTTCATCTCTGCAGACTCAACCCCTCTGTCGATATCCATTGCAAGTTTTCTTGCTACTTTGGATGTGCCAGGATCCACAAAGTCCTTCTGTACTATGAAAAATTTTTCCTCTTCCCTCTGTAGATTTAATTATTCCTTTTTATCAGGAGCTCTTCGAACCTAAAAATCAATGGAAAGCCTCTTATACTATGCTTTATCTTCTCCAGTTTTATGCCACTTCTGGTTACAATATTTATGCTAGGGTCTTCAATGTGCGGTTCCGCTCTCATTTGAACATTTTGCATAGGTGTTTGCAGTTTTTTATCCTTCATTTTTCAAATAGTACAGGGAAATCTTGAATAACATGATCAAAATGCCTACAATATCTGAAAAATTGTTGTGTTCGGTTTGGGAAGTCACACACATAATGACCAGCTTCTCCACAGTTATAAAAAATGACCTATCCTCTTCCACGGGCAACTCCTCTGTCCCTTCCTCTTCCTCTGCTTGGAAATCCACCATGCCTAGACAGTGATTCAGGTGAATCTGGTCCTCTACCCTCAACCTGCAATATGTATGAAGCAACCTGATCAATAATCAGATTGAAGCTGCAACATTTCTTGTCATCGTGTCCCATCGATCGACAGAATGTGCAGAAAGTTTGTTGTAGCTATAGAGTATATTTACCAATCCTTGGGCATAATTCTATCGTATGCAGTCCATTTGTTTGGAAAATCGTGCACCATAGTTTGGGAACCTCACTAGGCCCTACTTCATTCTTAATCGGACTTGGTCCTCCAACTGCTAGATAGTTAGTATATACAAGACATTGATCCATGCGATGTCCCTCAACTTTACAATGTGTGCACCATACTCCTCCGCATACATCATTTCCATTCTTGTTTCGCAATGTTTGTATCTTTAAGTGCAATGCAACTAACTAAATTTGTATTTTATGAGCCCCAACCTATGTGGCAGGTACGAGTGAGGCTTCTAGCTTCATGGAAATCTCCATAGCTTCAGCCTACATCTCTATCTTTTGGTGATTTAAAGACTGGAATAGATGCGACAACAACATAGCAATGAACCATTCTTTGTGTTTTGTGTCATAGATAGTGAATCCTTTGTCTCTGATGGTTTGCTTCAATAATTGATCTACCTCCCATACAGATTCATTCACTTCTTGATGGATCTATTTTAATTCAGTCATGCATTGAGAGTTGGATTTCAAATTTTTGAACTTCTCCTTCAATGCGGTCTAAAGCTCATCAATCGTGGCATTAGGATGGATTTCCATATACCTCATGTACCGATCCATCGAGAATTATTGGAATGCAGTAGCCAGCTAGGCATTCTTAACATTATCATTATTTATCTGCTGCAATGTACATAAAACATCTACAATGAACCAAAATTGGTCAACATCTTCATTTCCTACACCCTTGAAATTCTGCAACTTAATGGAGGTAGCAATGCCATCTTCTAGAGGTGGAGTGGAGGGCTTGTTAGACTGAGACGAATTTGGAAGTGGAGTGGATGGGATCTGAACTATGGCCAACGACTCGAGAATAGCCTGAGCTTGCAATTCCTCTTCTTATGAGTGCGTGGATTCACTAGAGCTACTTGTTTCAGACTCCTCATCGCTGTCAAATTTACCTTTGAGAGGGCCATAAAAAAACCCTCTTCTAGATCTACTCTGTAAGTTCTTACACTGCGTGTAGTCGGGCCTCTTCGAGACATTCAATTAATATGACTGCATAGAGTACCCTTTTCACATAAAATCATTCTAATCCACAATTTCAATGAGCACAAAAACTTACCTCTAGAGCCTTTGAAAATTATTCTTTCAACTTCAGAATACGATACAAAAGTATCAGTAGAAAATTTAGTCACAAACCCACTTAGAACACTATCAATATAACTATCTACTGCGCGGGTAATTTTATTGTTATATTTTTCCAACTTCTGAACCAGTTCAGGCATCCACTCAGCAATTGCGTCATCCTTCCAACATGTTTGAAACTCAACAAGCCGATATAACCACTCTTGTAACTCATTTGAAAAAGATGCAAAGAAAATTTCATGGACCTCTATGTAGATATAGCTTTGTTCCCAATCCTCAAAAAATAATTTAGGGTTCCAGTTTTCTTGGATTGCAAATTTGCGCACCTTCTTGTCGAGCCAATCTTGAAGTTCATTCTGTGTCAGATGCCACAACATCAAATTTCCCTCAAAATTATCCTGGTCTTGACAATGGAACCATTTGTTGGCTTCAGGGGCCCTGACCCAAGTTCGGAGTATTTTGCGCAACCAAAAAAACCCTCTAACTACTGGCCCTTTCGGCAATGATCTGCTTGTGCATACTAAAGTCTCACACGAAGAAGTATGGGTGGAACTAGGTTTCCGCACCCTGAGGGAGCGTTTGATGTGTGTTTACCCTTAATTAATGGTTATATTTCTGAGTGGAAATTCCCAAGAAACTCGGTCTAAGTACGGATAAAACCATTAACAAATATGCATTAACAGATATGTGTCAAAGATTATATCAGATCTACCCCTTCGCAGAAACCAGATCTACTTATAGATAACCCTTGAACAATAATTTATTTTTGCGTAGCTAAATAAATAGACTTAACCCTTGTGCATTTAATAATCATTACAAGATTAACCTTTACTTCAATGTGGACTTGCACATAACATACTCAATTCGTATCTAAATTTAAAGCAGAATAATACTTGCTCACAGATGCAATCTAATTCAACTTATTAGTCACTGAGATAAGTACGCATTCAATATCAAAGATTCAGATCTAGAATCACATTAACCAACACATACTAAATCTAAGACAGTTAACCATAGAGATCACATAAAAGTATGAGTTCGCCAAAATTTCATTCTTTGTTAAGAGATCTTAAATTCAGGACAATATTTCCCTTCTGCGCACACAGAAATAGAGTTCATGCACAAAATTCAGGATTAGATCTTTGTGCATAGAGCTAACATGAGCCTTTCTACCGAGAAAACTAGCCCAAAACTTAGATCAGAACATAACACATAGACCTATATCTGATATGAGATGATATCTATCCTTCTCAACTCTTACATATTTATATCTTTCCAAAGACACACATACCATGGTATCAAACCATGGTTTGAGACCATGGTTTTCCCTTTTACCCATTACAATAATTAAGGGACTTTGACCCACCCCAAAGCCCCTTTGACATCTACGTGCAACGCGTATAAACAAAAAAATTAACCCAAAAATACTCAAAATTTCTTTACCCTAGGGGACCCTACTTCAACAAGGAGTATGACTCCATTATGAGAAACAATGCATGGGAAGTTATCCCAAGACTAAAGGGGAAGTTAGTTATAGGATCTAGGTGGATCTGCAAGGTGAAGTAGGCAGCGTATGGGAGTGTCGAGAAGAACAAGGCCAGCTTTTTGGCCAGAGGGTTCTCTCAGGTGGAGGGGATTAATTATGATGATACATTTGCACCAGTCACAAGGTAATCATAAATAATATCCATCCTTGCACTCTCAGCGCAAATGGGATGGCAGATACATCAGATGGATGTAAAGAAAACCTTCCTCAATGGGGTGATTGAGGAATAGGTGTACATTGAGTAGCCTGAATGTTTTGAGACCTTTGACAGAGAGTCACATGTGTGCATACTTAAGAGGGAACTATATGGGCTGAAGCAAGCACCTCGTTCTTAGTACACCAGGTTCAAAAATGATTTCACTAGATTGGGCTTCATAAAGAGTGAAGCAGATAAGAACCTTTACCATATTGTGGTAGAAGGTAAAATTTTGATCATGGTAATTTATGTCGATGATTTGAAACTGACAAGTGATGAACAGTTTATCAAGTCTTGTAAAGAGGATCTTGAAAGAGATTTTGAGATGAAGGACATGGGGATTGGAAATTTTGGAAAGAGATGGGGAGATATTTGTATCTCAGGGAAAGTATTCCAACGAGATTCTCAGGAAGTTCCACATGGAGGGCAAAAAACCTATGGAGACTCCTCTAGCAAGAAACTGGAGGAAGGAGGATGCTACTTCAGGCAAAGTAGTATATGCTACTGTCTACAGGAAGCTTGTGGGTTCACTCATGTATTTGGTGAAAACATCAACAAACATATGCTATGCATTTAACCAACTTAGTCAAGCTATGGTTAAGCCTACCAATCTTTTTTGGAAGGCAGGAAAGCATGTGTTGAGATACCTAAAAGGAACTACAGAGTTTGGGCTATGGTATAGACAAACAGAGGGAGTGAAGCTTCAAGGCTTCACAGATGCATATTTGGAAGGTAGTCCATCCGACAAGAAGAGCACATCAGGGGTCATCTTTAACATAGGATCAACAACAATTTCATGGTACAGTAGGAAACAAAGATCAGTTGCACTCAATTCAGCAGAAGCTGAGTACATGGCGGCCAATCAAGAAACATGTGAGGCCATTTGTATGAGGAAGATACTTGTTGGGTTGTTTGTTCAACAGATGGATTCGATGGTGATTTATTGTGATAAAAAGAGTTGCATCAAACTCTCGGTTAATCTAGTTTTTCATGATATATACAAGAATATTGAAATCTAGTATCTCAGAGATTGTGTGTAGAGGCACATTATGACATTAGAGTAAATTCCCACAAAGGAGAAGGATGCATACATATTGAAAAAGGCACTGTCAAGAAGCAAATTCGAGTTCGATAGAAGCAAGATTGGGGTAGCTGACACTCACTTTCTTTTTGAGAGGGAGCGTTGAAATTGGCAACAAGAAAGGCTTCTAATTTAATTTTCCCTTAATTAAATTAGAAGGAAATTGTAATTCCACATCACATGACATCTTGTATGAGTTAACTGATTCAGGAAGATTTAGTTATCTCAGTTAATTTGAGTTAAGGGTAAAACTAGAGGAATGTAGATTTCTCCCTAAGTTTTAGGGGGTTGAGTTGCAGTTTATTTTGAGTTGTAATTAGTTAACTCAATTATTTTATTTAAAATCAGTTTAAATAGTTCTAACTGAGAGATGAGCTAGTGATAAGTCCGGTGAATTAAATTTGATTTAATTCACATGTAGTGATTAATCAGATAACTGATCATTCATCATAAATAACTATTGCATGTCAGTTATAAGAAAGGCCCATTTGAGATTTGATTTAAAGGGAAGATAACTATCTGTTGTATAATTATAAAATTGTACAGGTCATGCATGATATCAGTAGGACGACTTAGATGAATTGCACATAAATTTTTGGGAATTTCCTATTTAATAGGGGCTCAATTCCTCCAAGAATGTGTAAGCAAGGTTGAACAACCTAGAGGCAGGAAATTGGTTAAGTATTGTACCATTCTTGCTGGGATCAGAGTGAGACAGTCAGAGATAGTGCTGAGGTTTCTTAAGAAGGTAAATAACAATGTATTGTTTCATATTCTTGACTTAATGCAATATACAGATAGCAGGGTTTTTAGCTAAGGCTTTCCCCAGATACATATTTTTTTTGTACAATTGAATTATTTCTCATTCTTTTTCATGTGATTTTGCGATCATAATTGGTTTCTACAATTTGTAGAATTGATTCCGTATTTGTTTGAGCATATTACAAGATCAGTTGAATCTATTTAGATATTTCTAGATTACCTTTTCCATCAATGACACCATTTTTACCAATGCATTTGCAGTTTCCATTTATTTCCCTTGCCATCAATGAAAAGATATTTTCAGCAAAATATTCCCCAATGCATTTTGGACTACAATGTAGGAGAAGATGGACACGAACTTTAATATGTATACAATAATCCATCCATACAAAGTAGTCCACAAGATTTTAGTGAAACTTTTGAAGGGTTACAATCAGAAGCATCCAAAGACATGGGATGAAAATTTGGTGTATATATGTCACTATTATAACAAATTAGTCCACAATTATACCCAAAATTCCCCATTTGAAACTTGTTTTGGATATTTTCCACCTTCACCTTTGGATATTGCATGTGGGTAGCGAGGAGGAGTGAGGGAGGATATTACAAGGGATTCCTTTAGGATATAAAAAAATCTTGAGAAGATTAGGGAGATCCACCTATAGGTACAAGAGACACTGTAGAAGTCATGGGAAAAATATAAGGCCATGCATGATCAACAGAAAAAAGAGAAGTCCTTCAAGGTGGGAGACAATATGGTTATAGTTGAACAAGGAGAGGCTACAGGGTCATGGTAAGGAAAATCAAGGATCTACGATATGGTCCCTTTGAGATACTGGAAAAATTGGGAGCTAATGCCTATAGACTTAGCCTACCCCCATATATCCACATTTCCTCAATGGTGAATGTGGAGAATTTGAAACTCTATGAGCCATTCATGTTAGATCAAGAAGAGGGAAAATCTTGCCTTTTGTAGAGTATTTGGCAGTAGAGGATAAGGTAGGGTTAATAGAATATACAATTTTTTAGATTATTTCTAGAACTACTAGATTGTGGCATCATGAAATTTAACATTTTGGGCTAAAAGGACAATTTCCAGGAAAGGCTAAGTGGTTCACCTGAGAGAAGGTGGAGGAAATATTTCCTCACCTTTTGGGGACCAAAATCCTCCCAAAATGGGGAGGTGCGATATATATTGGGTCATTATAATTTTTTCATCCATATTTATTCTTATAGAGTGGAAAAATGTGGAGAAATCAACTCACAGGACAATTTTTATGAACAAGACCCAGTTTGGAAAATTAAAGTCTAGAACCTTTTGGGAATAGTTTGAGACATAAAATGGTGTGTTTTTGGAGGAAAAAAATTTCTTCTTAAGTTTAACACATTTTCATGTTATTATACACACATGTACCTTTCCAAATATTCAAGGATGGTCTCAATTAGAGTTTGTATGCAAAAGTTATGCCACTAGGAAGTTGACCTCTTTGTTTTTATGACCATAATTTGAAAGGATACCACACCAACCCCCATTATTCAAGTAAAATGGGCTATCCATGTGATAATGGTGAAGAATGCTCTAGAAGATTCAAAATTTTAACTCTAGTTAAGAGCCGAGGGAGTCAAACCTAACCACTAGTAGGCTATCAAGTTGTGTTATAACCGAGCCACTAAGAGAAAAATGGGTTTCATTATATTCGAGTGCATTTTGTTCCATAAATAAGCAGATAAATGAAAGGGATAAGGAGAGATAAACTAGAGAGGATTTATGCACTATAATATCCCATGGGCCACACATCTCACTTCTTTTTACTTACACCCATTTTCAATTTAGAGAAAGCGAGCAAAGAAACCTCACCTTCCAGCGAGGTTTTCTCCTGAAAGGGTTTCCTTCGATATATGTTGTGCTAATTATGGTTTTTGAGTTTTTATTTCACGTTTCTCTATTTTTGGCATAATTATAATTTTCATTCACACATAATAAACAATAATTTATAGATCCAAAAATCTAAGGAGAATTCAACACTCATAGTATAGATTTCAGATTTTAAGTATATTTTTATTAGATCTGTTATTACAAACTATCGAGTGGGATACCTACAATAATTTATGGATAGGTAGATGAAGTATACTGGATTTATCTTAAAATTTAATTAATGTTGAGCAGAAGAAAACAAATTTATAGAAGAAGAGGAGTTCAAGGTAAAGGTAGAAAAAGCTTTGGAAGAAGTCAAAAAAATGAAAGAAATGAAGATGAAGTAAGAAATAACAATCAAAACTATAGATTAGGTAACATTGTTAGTGAAGTTTAAATAAGGAAGAGAAGTCATGTATGTTCTTACATGTTTCAAGTGTGATAAATAAGGACATATATGGTATAATATCATGAGAATCAAAATTATGGAATACGAACAAAGCAAGGGCACATGTAAATTAGGAAGATGTCTTCTATTGTTGGGGAAAACACTGTAGATATTCACATGGATTAGGGAGAAAATATTTTTTCTATAAGGGAGGTTATCAAGTCAAAAGAAAATTGTTTAATAATCAAAGCAACGTAAGAACAAATTTAAAGACAAAATGTAAAATATAAGGTAGGTGTTGAAATTTGATTATTGATGGAGGATGAAAGAAAAACCTACTATCTAGTAGTGATAGATAATGGTGAAATATGCATCCCATATTAGTTCATACAAAGTTTCATGGCCACAAAAAGGACATCATGTTACTGTTGCGAATGGTGCTTGCTAAATTGTCAAATACAAGATCATGAAGCCCAAGTTTTGTATGATGTTATTACCATGGATGCTTGTCATGTATTTATTGGTAGACATTGGTTGTATTATTGGATATTTTTTCATGTTGGGATTAAAAAATATGTATTTTTTTTAGAATGAGGGAAGATGTTTTAGATTACATCTAATGAAAAGAGACAATGTTGGAGATAATAGTAACAACAAGATCATGTTCTATTCAATCAAAGAATTTTGGAAGGAATGAAGAATTCAAAGTGTTATTTTAAAAAATTTCCAAAGGTAATTCAAGAATAATAATAATCTAAAGTTCCAACATAATTTTAAGAGTTTTTGAGTAATACAAGGAGATCATTATTCATGATATGCTAATGGAAGTACCTCCAATTAGAGACATTTTACACCATATTAACTTGATACTTGGAGTGAAATTTCCTAACAAATGTCTATATAGAATGACCCCAACATCAATTGAAGAGGTTAATAGACATGTTTAAGGGTTGTTAAAAAAAGACTCGATAATAGAATGTTTGATTCCTTGTATCGTACCTACAGTCGAAAGAAGGGTGGAGAATGGGAAATTTGTATGGGCTTTAGATCTTTAAGTAAGATAACTATCAATTACATATTTTCATTACTAAGAATGGATGATCACCTGCATTATTTGAGTGGAGGAATATAATTTTAAAATATTGGTTAAAGAGTAGGCATGATCAAATAAAAAATAGGGGTGATGGCCAATGGAAGACATCATTCAATACAAAGGAAGGATTGTATGAAAGGTTGGTTATACCATTTGTTTTGATAAATGCATTAAGTCCCTTCACAGGGTTGATAGATGAGGTACTAAAACCATTATTACATAAGTTTTGTAGTTATTTACCTTGATGATATTCTAATTTTAAATAGGATAAAAGAGGAGAATACAAGAAATTAGTGGCAAGTGTTTGAGTTGTTGGAAGAGGAGAATTTGTTGATTAACTTGAAGAATGTTAGGTAAAATTGACTCGGGGAAAGTGTCAAAGTTGACCATGTCAAAAGTGGTGGTTTTTGGGCCATGGTTTTTTGGGTTCCTAGGGTTTTTTGGTTGTGGATTGCGTGTAATGGAGCATTTAAAAGGATAGGAGGAACTCTATTGTAATGTGTCAGATAGGTGAGCCATGAAGGCTCACTTGGCTAGCTTGGTCAATTTTTTGCTAAGGGATCTAATGGAATTCTATTAACTTGGTTTCCCCCCCAAGTTAGGGTTTTCCTAGGGTAAACATCGTGTTATGTTTGCATGTTATGCTTGTTGTTAGTTAACTTTTAATGTTTTCGATTTTAGTAAATATATCTCTTCAATAAGTATTCAAGACAATTTTAGCATTTGGTATTAGAGCCAAGCGTTAGATCCACGGGGAAACTTTGTTTCAAAAGTTTTATTTGGCCTGATGTGTCAAAATACAAGAATAGGGGTGATGGTGGACTCCTAATGAGAGTGAGGATGATTAAGGAGAAAGGGGCCTAACATGCCAAGATAATTTTCCTGGGTGTGAGGACTAATGCGTGTGTATCCAATGAAAAAACCCCATATGGATGTGGATGATTTATCAAAATGATCTCCTTGAGGCATTTCAAAGATAAGGGAACAATGTAGAGCTTAGGGGTTGGAGTTATAGACATAGTTACGGAGTGATTGATATCACTGCTCTCTTAGAGGACATGCGTGTAGCTAGAATACCCACCTCATTTGCCTTATGTTGGTTACTTTAAGGGGCCACATTTTGGTAGAACCATCTACAGAATAGACAATGCCTTCCCCATGGTTCACCTCCATGGTCTCTCATTCAAATGTGGGGAGGGTGACATATATGACTGCATTGGTGGGCTCAAAATTTTTGACATTATGTTGCTAAAGAAGTAGGGTAGTTTCTTAGGAGACACCTTCATCTTATTCATATTTCCCTTTTAGGTTGACCTCACACTAGGAAATACCAAAAAATTTTGGGGCACTTCTAGGTTGAGGTATTAAATGTACACAAACATGAGTACTATAGGGCCATTGTTTAATAAATGAGTTGAAGGATCATGGAAGCAGATTAGGTGCTTATGGATGCCTTATTGGAGAACAATGGTCTAACGATCATTATCTAAAATATCATAGGGCTCAACAAGGATGATCTTGACGAGATTGTTGTAGTTTATGGAAACCTAGACAAGGGATATTTGTCTTGTGTTTGGGTGGTAACTCGGGGTATATACCATAATGCTAGTGAATGTGGCTCTGTACTCTAGGTCAAGATTTCCTATCATGTGCGCTGCTCGAAAATGGTGCGAGATACAACGTGGTGTCATTCTATAGTGGGAAACCATTCATGACTAGGAAATTGCGGCTTATCTATTTCTTCAATGCCAAAAAAAGCATACAAGAAATCATAGATGAGAATATGTTGTGGAGCGATGGTGAGAAGGGACCAGTGAAGAATAAAAGTTGAAGCAAAGGTGTTGTCTTTGTGTGTTGGTGTCAAAGAGGATAAGAGCCTATAGAATGATTCAATTTCTGAATGGAAGAGCCCTTTGTTGTTGCTCAAGAAGAAACTCTCACCAAGACTGGAGATTTTCTTTGGGTGCCCAATGTGAAGCATGCTACAACATGAACAAATGAGGGTGTAGAGGCGCATAATTTAATGCTCCAATACCCATGGTGTGAGGTATCAATGACAAATATGTGGAAAAAATTGGTGCGTAATCACAAGAATGGAGACAGAGATTTGAACAAGACAAATATAGCAGAAATTGTCTTCAAAATTGATCACATGGTGTGGTTAGTTATGCTATGTGAATTGTAGAGTATCACTCCTAGTATGCCTTGAGATGAAAATTAATAGGTGGTGGCTAGGAAGATAATGGGTGGGCACATCATAATGTTGGAACCATGAAGAGCATATAAGAAGCCAAAAATTGATTGAAGTAGCTATGAGAATGACTGTTGAGAGGATGATAACATAGTAATTGAAGGAAAAAAAATTATAGTGGAGTTGAAATTTATTGTATGTAAATGAGCATACTGTTTTAAGACCTAGTAAGGCATGTATACACCTAGGAAATTTCCAGTGAATTTTGGTGTTAGACTTAGGTGATAGGTGGGGTATGAGGATACCCTATGTATAAAATTTTAGGGTAAGGCCTAAAGTGAGTGGGGATGATTCACTTGACTATTTTGGCCATATTTGATCAAGGGAAACCCAAAGTTAATATTTAAGGGGGGATTTTTATGTAAACTTGACTCAAGAAAAGAGTCAAAATTCACCAGGTCAACAATAGTGGTTTTGGATCCATGATGTTTTTGTTGCACATGGTTTTGTACCCATGGATCCCATGTAATGGACCCTTTAAAGGGACAAGAGGAACTCTATTATAATCTGCCAGGGAGGTGAGTAACAAAGGCTCAATTGGACGGCTTGAATCGGTTTTGGACAAGGGATCTAATGTAATTCTATCAAATAGGTTTTTCCTCGGATTTGGGGTTTTAATAGGGTAAACATGGTGTTATGTTTGCATGTTATGATTTTTTTTGGTTAATTTTTAATATTTTTTCTCTCGGTAAATATATCTCTCTGGTAAATATTTTGTTTCACTCTAGATAATTTTAATAAAGAAATGTAACTTTATGCAAGAAGAGTTGATATATATTGGTTTTGTGGTTTCCTAATAAGGTTTAAAGATGGATAAAAAATAGCTACGAGTTATAATTGATTGACTTGTTTTGAAAAGTACTATTGACGCTAGAAGTTTCCTTGGTTTGATGAATTTTTATAGGAAGTTTATTTGATATTTTAATGGTGTATGAGCATTAATGGTTGCGGGCATGAAGAAATGGATCATTTAGTGGACACCAATAGCATAAAAGAGTTATGAGATATTTAAGAAAAAGGTTATTGAATAATGAGTATTAACCTTACTAGACTTCAAAAAAAATTCTCGGTGAAATGTGATTTTAGTGGATCAAAAAATTTGATCAATACTAAGTCAAGGAGATCAGCATATTTATTTCTTTAGCGAGAGGTTAAATGAAACCAACAAAAGTACTCTATTTATGGTTAAGAATTATATGCTACAATTCAAGCATTGAAAAATAATTTTTAGAACCATCCATTACCTAACAATTTTGTGTTATATATTGATCACCAAGCACTTCAATGTATTAATCGTGAAGGTAAGTTGAATTAGACACACATGAAATTGGTGTTTTTCTTATAGATATATCATTTTTTTTGAAGTGCATATAAGTAAAGTCTAACTGGGTTGTTGATACATTAAGTAGAAGAGTATTTTTATTAAGTACAATGTTTGTTAAGGATGTGGGTGTTGAGAAATCATTATGGAAATTAAATAAGTTGATTTATCTTAATTTGATAGTTGCTTGTGATGTTATTTTACTTAGTTAATTAGATCATTCTTCGGCTTCTTATTATTAAATTTTATATCATCAAAAACCTACCAAAACATGAATATCATCAAAATGGACACTAGATATACATTGTAAGCTAGGGCCAAAACCTCTCCTAGAGAGGAAAACCTAAATGAATCTCTTCTCTTATATAGAATAAAATAAAATGAGACAACCTAGACCTTTTAACCAACAGTAGGACCAAATTCAATCCTCCAAGTCATATTTTTAACAATACTATCTAGGATTTCCCAAGTCACCATGAATCAAACTCTAATATCCAAATCAAATGGAATCTCGACCTCCTCTGCAACTTCTGAAGTTCTCATCCTGCAATTCTAGCCCTGCAATTTCACACCTTTTTCCTCAGTACTTTCATGTGTATGGATATAAATAAGTGTTGAAGAATGTAACTAGTGTCGGTAATCATAATTGTATTTGATGCATGATGTAATGTCTTTTTCAAAAGGAAGTTTTTTTTTGTTATTATTAAAGAAATTTACTTATTAAAGCACAAGTTTCATGCTTGGGTCAATTTTTTTAGGTCAAAGCCTCCATTAAAGGCTTATAGGCTTTATGTGAAATATCCTTGTTCATGTCATAATGGTAAAATACTCTTCTTGGGATCTATTGGTCAAGAAAGAAATTTATTTTATTCTAAAATAGGTCAATTAGGCCTCCTCCACCAAGTCAGCCTCAAGGAAGGATAAGTCGGCCTCAACAAGGGAATTAAAACTCACAAAATCACTATATATATTGGAGAAAGTCGACCTCATTTGGATCACACTCTCAAAAAGTTTGAATTGTAGTAGCTAGAGGTAGTAAATGGTGCAAATTTCAAGGAAGACGAAGGAAAGGGATAGTTAAGGAGAAGGAAGTATTTATCTAGCTAAGAAAGTTGAAATTATATCTATCTTGTATCACACATACCGCAAGGAACTGAAGCTATAGGAGGGACGAAATCACAGTCTTGAAGTTGGTCCAAAATTATGATGCAGTAGGGTCTAAATTCTATCCTTGATGCAATATTGATGCAGTATTGAATCAATGTTGATGAAATATTATTGCAGTTGATCTTTGAAGGTTGTGTTGTACCTATGTAGATAATTATAGATTAGGAATTATGCTAGAGCATCTGAAATGTTTTGTTTGTTTAGAATTTTTGGATGACCAATGTTTTAAATTGTTAAACAGATGAAATTTCTTATTTACTTATGATAATTAGAAGGGACGACTCTTCACCTCTAACTGAATTTTTCTTTGAGGAGACGTGTAAGGTTGAAAATTTAGAAACTATATGATTTGTTAAACATTCAAACAAATTATTTAACAAGTCATATATAGTTGATGCGTGTAAAATTATTTTACATCCAAACAAAATACATTTAAAACTTAAGGAAAAATAACAATTTAAAGATGTAGAGGAGTTAATTTTAATAGAAAGTCTAATTAACTAATCTCTATAATTGATTATAACTTCGTAAGGGGTTTCAGATAAATTGAAACTCAATTTGATCATATCTAGAATTACCATACATTTCAAACATATGTAGATTTAAAAAAAGTGAGAACATAATAACAAATAAGTACTCACAATGACACAAGTTGTTTCGAGATGAATCCAAAATTCTTCTATTAATTTCAGAAAATAACTAGATAGGATTACAAGTATGTTCAAGAGTCTATCACAATGGTTCAACCCTTTATGATTTTATCTACAAAGTATTTATACAACTTTTCCTAAAAATATCTTGATTTAAATATCAAGATTTATTTACAAATATCTCAAAAAAGTGTTTCACAAAAATAGGATTACAAAATAGGAAAATAAAACTGCTTATGCCTCTTGGAACTGAATTTGAGGCTTATGTTGATGACTAAGGCCTAAAATCTGTGATTTTGCTGCCCTTTCTAATTATCTGTACCTTTTCTCTTATAGACCTGCATGATGTTGCTGAAAGCTCATTACCTGCCACTGAAAACCTGTTTGTTTGTTTAATCAATAAGAAGATATATATTTTCCCATATGTCTTCATCAAGAATGGCAGATTTGATCAATTTTCTGTAAGTGTGATCCACTTCAATGTATTTTTGAAAGGTGTGTTTCATTACAAACAAATGTTCGATCTCATGTTGAATTAATAAATCACAGTCAAACTTTCAATAAATGCTTTCCCTATAATGGTTCCTTTGATATTAGAAAATTTATATTTTTCTGTAGCTATAGAATATAATATTCGTTGGTATTCTTCAAGAGTAACTAGCTCTTCTCTTATTCCTCTAAAAAATGGAAGTCCTTTCTGATATAGCACATTAAAATTTTTGTGAAACTTCTGGAAGTTGGATTCTAAATTATGACATTTATTTTCTAATTGCAGCATTAAATTTATTTTGGTGAGGACCCTTATGAATTTATGAATAGTTTCATTTCTGTCAGCAATATCATATTCTTCACGTTCTTCTTTTGTTTATGAATTTAAAATTCCAATCAATGTTTTTGCATCTCCTGGTTTATGACCCAATTCTTTCTTTACTTATGCTATAAAATCCTTTGATTTTTACAATAATTTTTCCTGTTGAAACAAGATTTCAATTGAAGGCCATAAATCAATCATGGAATCATTGATGTCTTGCCAGTTGTCTTCTTTGGCCTGTGCAATAGCTTGAGCAATGGAATACTCATTTTCAAGGGTCTCTATTCACTAAGTCAACCTATGAATTTTTTGAATCTCTGCTACATAAGCATTATCAATTTTAATTTTATGCTACTGAAGATTACGAAGTTGAGCCTTTAGTTTTTCAATTTCATGTCCTTTTAATGACAAGTATCCCATAGCTTTAGCTAAATCAACTGCTAGATTTGTGGACCGTGTTTCTGATGTAATTGTTGTTGCAATAGAAATTCCTATTGTTGAAGTACCTGCAATGGAAGTTATTGCTACATTTGATTGTTGTTCATTTTCCTTCAATAAATTCTCTAGTTTAGTCTCCATCTCCTGTATTGGTAAATTTTGTTCAATACTAATTTTGAACATGTTTTTCCTTTTCCCTTTCTAACTCACGAAATTCTTTAGCCTGGGGATCTTCAGTAGTAGGGAGTTTCAACTGTTTTCTCTGCTGGAAATACTAAGGGGGGGGCGGTAAATCAGTATTTATTATCAATTAACACTTTCAAATATTTTCAGAGCATTATTTAATATTCAATTATTCTTGATGTTTATCCAGTAATAATAGTAAAAAATAGAACAAAATAGGCACACAAATTTTAGGTGGAAAACCCCCTCCGAGTCAAAAACCACCGAACGCTTTTCTACTAAATTCTTTAATCTTTAGCCCCAACTGAAATGAAAGGTACAAATTCCTAGAATTCTAAAAAATCATTCTTCTCCAGCTCCCACTAGAAGGACACCCTAACACCCTGGTTTCTTCAATAGTCAACTGAATGGATGCCCCGACATCCTAGACCGACCTACCACCCTGAAGTGTTCATAGGCTCCAACCTGTAGGTGACTTCATGCACCAACCTAACACCTCCCTTCCACCCTATAATGATTATAAATAAGACAAGAGAGTGGAATCCCACACCAGGGACAATGATCCACGATACAATATAATTCACAATGATTTTCTTGAACTAGACCAATCACCCAATCACACTATGACCTGCAACCCAACCATAACATTATCCAACAATGACACTTATAACTCCCAAAAATGTCTCTCCAACTCTAGGCATATTGAATATTTTACACTAATGACTCTTTACAATTTTACAATGATGATTTTTACAATACTGACTTTTTACATGAACTTCTACTTGACTTGACACTGCTTCTTTGAACACTAGCAGCTATTGAGGTATTGTTGTGCTTACTTCAAGTAATGGTACTTTGGCATTGCTTTGTCCTTATAGTATGTGTTTGAGTTGTCCTATTGTGTCCTCCTTCCTACACATGCATTAATGAACAAGACCCAAACCAAGATACAAACAAAATACTTACATTGTCCTGAAAACCATATGTCAGAGGAATATTCAAAATTCAAATTTAAATATGTTCAACATTTATGAACAAAACCCAATCAAACATATATACAAAATACTTACGCTGTCCTATAAAAACACATGTCAGAGATGATATTCAAATTAAAATTGAAACACTAACCATACATACCTTGTTGTAGCAGACTTACCCTTGACTATTGATGTGTTGTCCTTACTACAGTGACCCTTGAATGCATATTTTTCCTTTCCTTCTAGAAGCTCAATATTGAATCTGTTGTATCTATGTAGTTTCAGATCTCCAAGGTCTAAAATTGCGCCTTGTGGTAGCCCTCTAAGTCCTCTTTCCAACCCCGTAGGTTCAATCAATATTGAATTTTTCAAGAAATGGTTATGCCCAATCTCCTACGATGACCTGATTATAGACTCATTCAGTAGAGAGAACTTGTACGAAGTCCCACGTGTCACTGTTTCAACCTTCGGTCTTGAAGATGATATAAAAAAACTATAGTCCCTCCTATTTCTGTTACTTTTTACGGAATTTGAATCCAATGCTCAGAGAGAAAGTTATGACGAGTTTCCCAAGGTCACCTGTTTGACATGAAATTCGGGAGCCCACAAAAAAACTTTAACTTCCTCAAATCATATATCCAAAAATATAGCAAACCAATATCTGAAAGTTGGGCATGCGCTTCATAAATATTTCAGCTTAAATAGGTTTTTTGTTTCAGCATCTGAAGCTTTGCAAAAAAAAATTTATAGTGATAATTCCACGATGACCTGTTTTAAGTAGTGAAATCCTTGCCTCAGGAGGATATGAGGGTCACAATTTATATAAATGCTTAGGTTGAGAGGGTCTTCAACAAGTGAATGTTGGAGGGATTTTAGGAGTTTAAAAATTTATTAATTATTGACTATTCAATGACCACAACCAATGATTAGTGTCATGACAAAACCCCATGGGGTTTTAGCCCAATAACTGGGGTTACTAACTTCAAACATGAATATCTCTCAAACCGTGAAGAATTATGGTGCGTGCCATATACCAACAGAAACATCTCGACAAGTAGAAACCATCCATAATATACTTGACTCAGAATAGAGTAAGTTGTCAAGTCAAAATTCCCATGAAAGATCGGGGTAACCCCTAGTGCTGCTTGGGTTGACATCAATGACAACCACTAATCAACAATCTCCCCCTTTGGCATTGATGGAAACATAGTACTCCCCTTACGATAATGAAACCTCTTTCTACAACATTCTATCCCCCTTTTTCATCAATGGAAAAGGGTAACTCATCCTAAAAAACATCATCCTGCAGACCTGTACACACCTCATCTCCCCTTTTTTTTACTTAGTTAGATAAGAGAAATAATATAATGAGAAATTGGGAGAATCCCAAGCTTTAGGAGAAGATACTCAAATTCTTCATGAGGTAATGGTTTGGTAAAGATGTCAGCAATTTGTTCCTTTGTGCCAACATATTCAAGCTTGATATTCTTTTCAGTGACCTGCTCTCTAACAAAATGATATTTGATTGGAATGTGCTTTATTTTGGAATGCATCACAATATTCTTGGAGATACTAATGGCACTGGTGTTATCGCAAAATATGGGAATAGGCTCATCAAACTTGAATTGAAGATCTTGCAATTTTTTCTTCATTCAGATAATTTGAGTACAACAAGGTGCTATTCCGATTTATTCTTCTTCTGCTGTGGATAACAAGATTGAAGACTTATTTTTACTTAACCATGAAATAAGGCAACCACCTAGATAGAATGATGCTCCACTGGTAATATTTTGATCATCAACACTTCCTGCCCAATCTGCATTTGTATAAGCTTGGATGACTAGATTATTTCCTTTGGTATTCTGTTGTGCCCTTAATATATCAGATAATTCTTTTGACGACAATAATATAAAATTATTTTGGTGTTACTTGGAATCTTGCTCCAACTGCCTACATTACCTTTGGTCGAGAAGCTACCACATATAGAAGACTGCCAATTATAGATCTATACAACCTCTGGTCCACATCCTTTGACAAATCTTCTAAAATTAACTTGCAACCTGTTACTATTGGGGTAAGGATAGGCTTGCAATATTCCATCTTGAATTTATTGAGCATTTCCTTGGTGTAATTGGTTTGATATATAAATATTCCTTTATCCTGTTGAGATATCTCAAGCCCTAAAAGGTATGTTAGCTCAACATTTAAAACTCACTTTGCAACTTTTTGGAATTTTTTTTACTTAATCTGTCATCATTGCTTCAAAAAATTATATCATCCACATATACCTCGATAATTATTAGGTTATCTTGATCCACTTTCACATAGAGATTGTTGTAGACGCTTCCTTTCTTGAATCCTTGTTGATGTAGATATACCAAGCATACCAAGCTCTAGGAGCTTGCTTGAGATCATATAGTGCCTTCTTTAATCTGCAGACATAGTCTTCCTTTTCAGAGAGCATTAAAAATTCGGGTTGTTCAATGTAAAATTATGCTTCCAAATCACCATTTAGAAAGGCTGACTTAACATCCATTTGCTAGACCTTGATTTTTCTCGAGCATGCATAAGTGAGAAACAATCTGATAGCTTCCATTATGGAAATGGGAGCAAATGTTTCTTCAAAATCAATTCCTTCAACTTGTGCATATCCTTTGTAGACTAATCTTTCCTCATTCCTTCTAACTTCTCCATACTCATTCAATTTGTTTCTGAATACCCATTTAGTTCCAAAAAAAATTGTATCCTTTGGTCGTGGAACCAATTCCCAAGTGTCCTTCTTCTCAATTTGATCTAGTTCTTCATTCATAGCTGCTACCTAGTGTTCATTTTGACTAGCTTCCTCAAAATTGCTAGGCTCAAAAGTTGCTAAAAAAGTAAGGTGGGCTTGTTGTGACGAACAAGTTTGTTGACTTCTTCTGGTTCCAATTCCTTCATTTTTGTTTCCAATGATTTGATTTGATGGATGAGTCTTTTGACACCATTCTTTTAAAGCTTTTGGAGAATTTTCTTGTACATCCTACTGATAATTTCTTATTTAATCTTGGTTGACTGTTGTTTCCTTATTTGATTGGTCTTATTTTGGAGCTTCTTCTTCATTATTCATAGATTCTCCCTCAGATCTCTCATATTTTTTTGAAGGGAAAATCTCATCGTCGTCCTTTGTAACACAATTTTCATCAAAAGTAACATTTATGCTTTCCACTATTTGTTTTCACCTCATATTGTAGCATCTATAAGCCTTACTTTTGCGTGAATAACCAACAAAAATACATTCATAGACACGGGAATCAAACTTGCCCAATTTTTTTATCTTCTCTTTTGATGCAACATTTTCTTCCAAATATTATGAAGTATTTGACGTTAGTCGGTCTTCCTTTCCATAATTCGTATGGAGTCATGTTACAATTTTTCCTTAGCAAACCTCTGTTTATAATGAATAAAACTATATCAATTTCTTGAAACCAGAATTTATAATCTAATTTTGAGTAATTTAACATTGTTCTAGACATTTCTCCTGTGGTTCTGTTTTTTCTTTCAACAAATCCATTTTTTTGTGGTGTTCTGGCTATTGAAAATTTCCTTTTAATTCAATTTTCATCACAATACTAATGAAATAACTTGGAAGTGAATTCTCTGCCATTATATGATCTCAGACATTTGATCTTAAAATCAGTTTCATTTTCAACCAATTCCTTGTAGATTCTGTTATTGCCTAAATCTACCTCAGGTTGAAGGAAGGCAACGTCTAGTGTAACATCAAACCACGCTTAATCTGGTAGCTAGCCCTACCAGATCAGGAGAGGGCTTTCTCCGGGTCAATATTAGCAAAAAATGATCAGTGAGGCTTGAGATGACTTGAAATAAAGGCTGATTTTAGGCTAGGTATTTATGTAAAATGATTTGATTTGATTTTGGGGGTTTTGTTGGAATCAAATGGAAAGGCAGATTTTGGGTCCGGGAAATGATCAGTTTTGTAGAGAGCTGAATGGTGCATGGAAGGCAATTGTTTTGATGCTTCGAATTGAATGAAATGGATAGCTCAGACTGGTGAGGAGTTGAAGAGGGCAAGAGGCTTTCAGGAATCCTCTTCAGACAGTTGAAAACATAAAAAATTAAACAAAACTCAAGGTAGAGCACTACAAATCTAATGAATTCCACCTTATTACTTGTTTGTTTAACTTAAGAAGAAATGAGAAGGAAGATGATACACATGAAACATCAGTAAACTTACAATCACAGAGAGAAATACATAATCAAAACAAAGAGCCACATGGATCCCAAAGAGTGCTGCAAACCTTGGTCTATTCCTTTGCCAAAATGCAGAGATGAAAGGTGCAATGAAGCTCTAAGTAATCCCAAGTGTCCAACCTTGAAAATGACTGAGAAAATACAAGATATAGACAAGTCTAACTCATTCCCATGCCTCTAGGGGTGGAGCTCACTATTTTATGAGATGTTTCAACAAGATCTAACCTAAGAACTGGAAAATAGGCAGTGGAACAGCTTGCCTCTATAAGATAGGAAACTGATTCATTCAGTTACAATTCACTTTTTGGTGAATGAATCTACTTACATGAGTAAAAATGTGCCAAAATTACATCAAAGCCATGAAATTATATCAATTTACATCAATAGTTTCACATTTGGAGATGAAAAAGTCAAACTGGCCAAAACTTGGCGAAAAACTGAGCTACTGAGTGAAAACTAGGCCAAAATTCTCAATGTGCTGCGCCTGAAATCTCTATGCGTTGCGCCACTTTGGAGTTGATTTTGAGGGCCTTCCCGGAGTCCAAATTGAGTGCAGGATAGCTCATTGGAAATCTATGCCTATCTACTTTCCAACCCAAGTGGAATTTTTGAATTTGGTTTCCATTTTCCCCTCCAAAAATCAGATATCCAAACACTTCTTCCTGTGTGTCCAAAAGGTGGCAGAAAGGCCATTTTTAAGGTGTTTTTGACCCTTCAAGCAACCCAAAACTTGTCAAAATCCTTAGGTAATGGGTAGGCATGCATAAATTTTGATGAAAAATCCAGAAATGCAATTTTTTCTTCAAGAGGAGCTGCCAATTATAAGTGCGCGCCAAGTGGCACGACACGTCGGGCAGGAACATCTGTGTTAAGGCCAAAAAATTCAAAATTGACAAAATTTTCCCAAATTTCTTGAAATTTGGGTTGAATGTCCACCATCAAGTGCTATGCTGGGCCAAAGAAGCTTTGGCCAAAATTTGGAGTCTATCATGCCTTTTGCGACGCTTTAACGCCCTCTTTAGCTTTGCCTTCAAGATCTTGATTCGCGCCTTACAAACAGGATTCCTCGCCCAATAATGATTCTTCATGTGCCTGAGCATGTTATTTTCCTTGTTTTCCTTCTCTAACAGCTTCTCCATATGAATATTGACCCTCTCAAGCCAAGTCTCTCTATCAGCCTCAATCTCTCGCTCAATGGATGTCATCTCGGTTTGGCTTCTTTGGGCAACTTGCCGGTTCTCACGGATGTTTTGCAACTCCATGATTGTTTGCTGATCTTCCAATTGTTTGTTTCACTGCTCCAGGTAGTTTATAATCCATTGGTATCTCTGCAACTTGATGTTCAATGTGTCAATCTCTGCCTTCTGCTCCTGAATACTCTCTCTCAACTTTGAGCTTGGAGAGCTCAAATCCTCATCAATCAGAATGAAGCCTGTATCTTGGCCTCTTGAAGGCCCCTCATCCTGCATAGGCCTCTTACCTCTATCCTGTACCTATACCTGTGCTGCTGATGATGGAAGCGAGACCCTTTCCACCCTAGGTGGAGATAATACTCGACGGGCTGCTGCAAATAATCCTCTAGTGCCTCTCTGATAAGTGACATATGTCGGCACACTAGTAGTCTCTGTCTCCTGACCTCCATGCTGATATGAAGGTTCACCTGCATCATGAACAATCTCTGGAGGAACCTGAGGAGCTGTGAAGAAATCATTGGAAATGAAATCTTTCGATGAAATACCCTGCAAGCCAACTTTCCCTGCCCATAGTATAATGAAACATGAACTCAGAAATCAAATTTTTTTTGTATTAATACACAATAATTACATAGGAAATTCCTTCCTCTGGCCTGATCTTCTGTATCAGTGGCCTTTTTCCTATTCTACCCGTAGGCTTACAATTCAAACTCTACCTCTCTATTTATATATATTTTTTCTATGCCTTTGATGCTTACAATTTATACAAATGTTTCTGAAACCAATTTTGGTTTCAGATCCTCTATTTTCTCTACTTAATCCCTAAGGATCCTCATAAATCCCAAAATTTATAAAACTAATTCTAAATAAAAAAAATGCAATTAATCCTCAAACCTCTCATATTCTCTTTCGAGAACATTTACAAAAATCCTCTCAATATTTAATTAATCCTATTTTAAAATATTAAAATCACTCAACTCCAAACAAATCATTTCAATTTCATAAAAATACAAGACCCCCTATATCTGTTAAATTAAAATAAAGTTTCTGAGCTGGATGCTCCTGCATCAGGTCATATTGTAGGGGGGTGAATTGATCCCTCAAAAGTTGATGTTATTGTGAATTGGCCTAAACCTAACAATGTGACAAAATTTAAGAGCTTTTTTGCAGCAACCCAATATTTGAGAAAATTTATCGCTAAATTCCCACTCATTGCAACACCATTACATGATTTTACAAGTGTGAAATAGGTCTTTCAGTGGGTAGGCAAGCAAAAAAAATACTTTGACACTTCGAAAGAGAAAATAAGCACAACTCCAATTCAAACACTTCCAGACCTTAAGCCACCATTTGAAATTCAAATTGATGTAAGCAATTATGCTATGGAAGCAATTTTGATGCAACATGGTAATCCAATATGTTATCATTATGAAACATTTACCAATGTAGTAATTAACTATCAAATTTATGACAAATATTTGTATTCTTTGGTACAAAGTGTAAAGAAATGGAAGCATTATTTGATGGGTAAAGAAACGATTATTCATACTGACCATCAACCTTTGCAATATTTATAGTCACAAACCAAGATACAACGAGTTATACATTTCAGGTGGATGGGATTCCTACAACAATTTCATTTAGTGATCATGTATAAGAAAGATATATAAAACAAAGTTGCAGATATGTTATCAAGGCATATTCTTAATGCATTTGTTATTATTAAGATTAACTCAATAATGCATTAAATTTACATTGAACAATATGCTCAAGATGAAGATTTTAAAGATGTTTACACAACTTTGAGTCAAGAAAATCATGTTGAAGCATTGGATTATCATGTTCATAGCAAGTTGTTGTATCATATTGGAAAGTTATGTGTTCCATAGGGTGAAAGAGTCAATGTTATAAGGGAATCCCACACTTCTCTTATAGTTGGTCACTTTGGTGTAGGAAAAATAGTTTCTCAAATTCACAGGTATTTTTATTGGCCTCACATGAATGAAAATGTCTCAAAATATGTGAAAGGATGTTCCATGTGTGCTACTAGCAAGCCAAGCAATAGGAAATTGAGTTTGTATACGCCACTTCCTATTCCTTATCATCATCGGAAAAGTATTTCTATGGATTTTGTTGGAGGACTACTAATGTCTAGGAAAGGTCATGATTATATATATGTTTTTGTGTATCATTTAAGAAAAACGTATGTGTTGATGCCATGTAAGAAACATGTTACAACTGAACAAACTAAAAATATGTTCTTCCAAAATTTATGGGTTCAATTTGGGTTACCCATTTCTATTATTTCTGATCGAGATTATCGATTTGTCAGGAAGTTTTGTTCAAGTTTATGAGAACTCGTGGAAAAACTTGAAGAAGAGAAAAAAACAACAGGGAATATCCCTCGAGGATATTGTGGTAAGCATCCTAAAATTTGAGATGAGCATTTGCATTACATCCAACATGCCTACAATCGGGCCAAGCATTCATTTACACAAGTATATCCATTTGAAGCATGTTTGGGTTATTTTCCATAGTATCAATTGGATTTCATCTTTGGTAAAGATGTTGTAGTAGATGGACATAGTGATGTGGAAAAATATAAGCAATTCATTGAACAAATTAAACTAGTGAATAAAAGGGTACAATAACAACTAGAGAAAAGAAAATCTAAGTACAAAGAAAGACATGAAAAGCATAAGGTTGATCATGATTTCCAAGTGGGAGATAAATTTTGGTTGTATATCAGCAAGGAAAGACTACAAGGCGAAGGTAAAAATATCAAGCCAGTCAGATATGTTCCTTTCAAAATATTGGAGAATATTGGTAACAATGCTTTCTGATTACATTTTCCACATTACATGTAAATTTATTCTATTGTGAATGTGGAAAACCTGATATTGTATGAACCTCCAATGATTGATGATTAAGAAGAGAACATTTAGATTCCATATATATAGTATTTTTCTCATGAATATTTAAATGAGTTACATGAAGACTCAATTCTTGACAGGAGAATAAGGACTTCATGCAGAGGAAATTTGGAGTATCTTCAAGTGGAGCTCAAAGGTATCAATCCAATTAAATCAAGGTGGATTGAGATCGGGAAAGTGAGGGAGTTGTACCCTCACTTACTTGCTGAGTAAAAAAAAAACTTTTGGTGGTCCAAAAGCTTCCAGTGGGAAGGAATGATACAGGGGATCGAAAATATTCTCAACAATAAAAGTGCTCAAATTATTCCAAAATTGGTGCCAAATTATAGATCTCGTCATTTTTATTCCAATGATGCTTGAATTGCCTCAATCTGACATCGTATGAGGAAGTTACCGTGTTCTGAAGTTTTTGGCGAACCATAAATAAGTCAACTTGCAAGGTTGACTGGGTAGAGTACGAATGCCACGTGATAGTTTGTATGTTGACATGGTGCCAACGTTAGTAGGGTGACTGTGCAATACAAAGCCAATCAGAATAGGGCATGTGGTATGGTCTGTAATATTCCCAAATGGGAAAAGCATGAATATAGAACAAAATGCTTGAAAAATAAGTGTAAACATCACATCAAAATATGAGACCAATATGGAGCCTTATTATTCGTTATAAAAATAGAAAACATGTACAAAATAATGGGCACAAATCATATAACATGAATCATCAAGTCTCCACTAGGTAAATCCCTCAAGAATGAGGTGATTCTACTATATCAAAGATGATGGAAGACTACTACAGCGCAGTCATAGGAGCACTGCTATAGAAAATGAACACATAGAAGATAAAGGGTTGATATATGCCTTAATAGACATAGAAAATGAAGATCTAGGCTCTATAACAACCTTCCAAGACAACCCAAGAGGGTTTCCGGGAAATACACCCAATAATACAATATGAGTTGTAGCCCTAGGGCTGAAAGTATGCTGCAACAAAGTAACTGAAGAGTTATGGCTAAAGCTGATATGAAAATAAGTATGCTCTCCTCCAATGGATCCTTCAGATGAAAGGATGGCCCCTTAATTGAAGAAATCACTCCCCAAATCACCCACTGCAACTACCTCTGCAACTCCTCCCTAGAATAACATAGATCTAGATTGATACTACGCTTTAGGAGATAAAAAAATTGTGGCTTGGTGCCAAATATATCAATGGTGCTCAAGGGTCTTCCTTAATAGCCTCCCAATGGAAAGAAACCTTCCTCTAATGAAATATAGCTCAGAAATCACCCAAATCAACTCTCCACAACTTCTACCATGCAACACAACACAACCTCATCAGGAACTGCGTTATACCGTAATACTAAAGCTTTGGCCTAATTCTGGAATGTGGAAATGAAGTGAAATCACTTCTCTTGAGTAGGCACTCAAAGTCCCCCAAGGATGGAGGTGGGATTCCTACTCAGAAGCAACCTATGCTAAACAACACTGCAGTCTTAGCCAAACAGCTGAAGAGAGAAAACAATTCTTAACAGACCATATCAAAATAATAATCTAAAACATGTCCTCTATGTTTGCCACCTTCTTCCTTATATAAGGGTGAGCTTCCTGACCCCTGACCCCACTCATTAAAGCCACTACTTCCATGCATGGAGTCTCCCTCCAAAACTGCGTTGTCCCATAATGAATGCCACTCCTCCATGACAACGTTATTGATTTGGTCAAAGTTGACACAATCTACATGCTCCAGCCCCTTTTCACACATAAGGGTGCTTTATCAAGTCACTAAAGTGATCTCCTTTCACATTAGCAGTGATTTTATTCCTACTAAGGATATTTATGGGTCTCCATACCCTCTTATTTAGCAAATTAAGAAGCAAAAGCAAAACTTAATATTCCAACTAGCTCATGGATAATTGGGAATATTACATGGTCATACGCTGTCAAATGACATGATTTGATTGGTTGTTGGTGTTATGGATTGGGAATATCACGAAGTGACACATGGCCCAATCATAGGGTGCCACGTGGCATTCTATATGAGGCAGACATTTGTTAAGTTTGATCAATTAAAATTCCATGGCAATCAAACTTGTGACCAATAACCAGCTAACAAAATTCCTTATCGCTACACGACATGTGTGTTCATACATAGTGGGCAAGTTTTATTTAAAATGCTTTGGTTCTGCAATTGGGCGGGGGGGGGGGGTAGGCCTACCCCCAAGTCATATGTATTCACCCATTACCATGTGTTAAAGGAAGAGGGTGAGGCGCGAGGCACCTGGCCCACTCCTTGACTCAAAGTCTTATCGCTCTATATGTGAATGTCGATGGAATAAATGGGAGGGGCAAGCGCGTGGCACCCTACCCACGCCTTACCCACAGTCCCATAACTTCAAATGACTAGGAGCGGGGTCAACAGGGTGCATGGCCTCTGGCCCATTCTCTCCATTCATATTGGCACGATATGACTGACTCGAGGGTAGAGGAATAGGGGCGCGAAGTCAATTTAATGGTTTGAAAATTTGCACCAAAATTGATGGGTTTCGTGGCCGATCCCGCCACTTGTTTTTGCGAAATTTTCACTGTGCAATGCTGAAAAAGCCGAATTTCGTTGCTATTTTTGACAAAGGGACGAATTTTCAAAATAGTTAATAGTGAAAGGAAGAAGGATGCCTAACTTGGCCATTTTTCAGCCTTTTTGATCTCAAGAAGAGCCTACACAAGGGTTTTTGGGTGTTATGGACACAATGGCAGTGTTATTTTTGAAATTTGAGCATTATATGTTGATGTAATTTAACATTTGAATATATAATTTAGAGGGCCAACATTGTGATGCTGTTTTTTGTTTATTTTTCACTGTTAAAATATGAAAAACTTAAATTATTTTGTGTGCTTTTACAATATCAATCCAATACCCATAATACATAAAATAACTTGAAAAAGTTCACACGAAACCTTAAATTTTAATTTCAGATCAATACAGGACTAGAATGAGCATTTTTTTATCTACCACAATGTAGTAGATATTGGCATCTGCTTCACTCTTTGTGAATCCCAATCCACTAAGATATGTGTCTATCCAAGTGTAACAATCACATGGTGCTTTCTTGAGACCATAAAGGGCTCTCCCGATTCTACACACATTTTTTTCCCTATCAAAAGTCTCAAACCCCTTAGGTCACTCTGTGTAAATCTCTTCCTCAACCACTCCATTGAGGAAGGAAATATTCACATCCAATTAGTGGATCTCCCACCCGAACTGCATAGCTGATGCTATAATGCTTATGATGGAGGAATATATTTCCACAGGGGAAAATTTATCCTCATAATCAACTCCCTCTACATGAGAGAAGCCTTTGACCACAAATATGGCCTTGTAATTCTTGATATTCCCATCAACTGCATGTTTCACTTTGTATATCCATCTGGAACCAAAAATTGACTTGTTCTCTAGTCTCGACACCACCTCCCATACATTTTTCTTCATGATGGAGTCATACTTCTCTAACATGGCATCTACCCACACTGATTGGGAAAATTCCTCCTCAAATGAAGAAGGCTCAAAATCAATGAGTTATGTCATAAGTTCTATATAACCAATATATATGTATGGTGATCTCATTTTCCTGCACAAGGGTGTAGGAGCTCCCACATGTTCCTGTGCATCTTGCACCAACCTGTCAACCTCTCTAGTTCTCTTCCTCCCCTCTTTGGAAGATTTTGGTTGAGTGGGTGCTTCAACTCTACCTTCTCTTTGATCCTCCACATGTGGCTACTCCAAAACATCCCGAGGCTCTAAAAAAGACTCCTCCTTTGGAGATAGAAGCTCCTCCTATGGTAAAATACCTAACTCTCTCTCTAGAGAGATTCTCATATCCTTATCCTCATCAAATCTGACATCTCTCCTCATGAATTTTATACTAAGTGATGGAAAACACACATGATAGTTATGAGGTATCTTTGGGTATCTTACAAAGATCCCCATCTCAGTTGTAGGCTCCAATTTTTTCTTGCTATACTTGGAGACATGACAATAGACTTTAGCTCCAAAAATTCATAAATGGGATACATCTAGCTTCCTCCCAGATAATTTTTTTTTGAGTGTGATCATGCCAAGTATTTTTTGAGGGCTCTGGTTCTACAAATATACTAGTGTATTGCATGCTTCTTCCCACATATGTAGTGGCAGTCCCTGATCATGAACATTGCTCTTGCATCCCCTACAATGCTTCTATTTTCCTCTCTTACACCACATTTTGTTGTGGGTTATGGGGTGAAATCAATTATCTTCTAATACCTTCATTGGCACAAAAATATTTGAAGGAATTAGAAATAAAATCTCCTATGTTATCACTTCTTAGTGATTTTTTTTTCCATTCTGATTTTCAACTAATGCTTTGAATTAAAAAAATTTTGAAAACTCTTAATAATTCTTCATCATAAAATAGATCCAACACTTGTGGGAAAATTCATCTATGAAAATTAGATAATACCTATGCATTGCAACTGAGACTATAGAAAATTTTCCAGACACATTTGAGTGGAATCACTCCAATATGGCTCTAGCTCTATTATCATGGATCTGGAAGAATGCTTTGACATATTTTCCAAGAGTGGATCCCTTGCAAACATCATGTTGGTCAAGCATGCATTTTGGAAGTCCTGTGGTGATCTGCTACATGATTTTTAGAGCTCCCTGATGCAGGTGACCCATACACCTATGCCAGGGTTCTCCAACATCTCGACTCTAAACATGTTGTTCTTTGCTTCTCAATGCAGTGCATGCATCCACCTCTAGATCGTACATATTTTTCACTCTAATACTATTTTTTTTACTTGTCGAATAGAAACATGCCTTAGAAAATATTTCCCTTTACTTAACACCACATCATAACATCTGCCCTCCAATACAACTACAAAAATCAATTTTTTCTTCATCCTGGGCACATACAATAAATTTTTTAGGTGAAGATGGGAGACTGAATCCCTCTTAAAATGTGACAGTACCAATCCCTTTCGTACTATACCTCCCATCATCTCCAAGTTCTATGTGTAATTATAGGTCCTTCTCCTCCAGGCTGCTAAAGAACAACTTACATCACGCTATATGAAATGAGGCTCCATAGTCCAAGTACTATACACTAATTCATATAGTGCTTTCCATGCATAAAATAAGGGTGAAATCCAATTCGAATTGTGATGTGAGAGAATTTCCTCCTGCTCCTCCTGCATGATTCTTCCCAGATTTATTGTGCAGACACTTGGTTGCATAATGTCCATATTCATGGCAGTGAAAAAATTTATATCTTTTAAGGTCATTCTTATTTCCATGGTTCTGGTTGGGTTCTTCCTTGCCTTGGGCCTTATTTCCTCTGCTTTCTATAGAAAAATTTTCTTCCTCCTTAGGTTTGGATGTGACGCCATCTCTAGTGTTTCTTCTGATCCCCCCCTACACAAAATCAAACAAAAGTCTCTCCCAATCTAGTAGCTTGTCTCTTCCATTAACTGAACCCTCATATTTGTGCTAGGATTTTGGAAGGCCAAGGAGTTCTAAGCTCACAAGTTTAGATGATGGAACATTTTCTCCTACTCCTCCAAGTTCATCTCTAACTTGAGTGAATCTAGATAGGTTCTGAGGAAGGGTTTCATTTTTTTTCATTTGAATGCTCCTGATTTTATCTCTTAATGCAAATTTCCTAGCATCACTACTACTCTAGAAGAGATATGTGAGAGTTTTCCACATTTCCAAAGGAGTCTCCCGCTAGTACAAATGGGGCCAAAATCCGAAGTCACTTTTTTGGTTATATGACTCAACTTCGTCTACTATCCAACGAACCTAAGACATAGATATCGTCGGCGAGATTTCATTAGATATTCGACCACCAGGAAATCGTCAGACCTATATGTGGGATATCAGTCGTCCTTTATACCAAATAAACCGTCGGCTAACTAGGCATTTTTTCGACGTATAGTTTTCGAATAAGCGATGTATTTTTCAACTTATAGTCGTCGAATTGGTGATATTTTGTTTGACGTATAGTCGTTGAATGAGCGATGTTTTGTTCAATGTATAGTCATCAAATAAGCGACGTTTTGTTCGATGCATAGTTGTTGAAAGCGTTGTTTTAATTTGTAACCAATTTCAAATACTCAACATCCATCTGTTGGATGTTTTTATAAAATATAAAACCATCATACATCAGTTAGCCAACGTTGTGGCTTTTCATTCAACGAAGATTCTATGTATCTGATGATATTTTTCATTAGATGGGAGATGGATATCTGACACTGGTTCATTGATGAGGGCCGAGAAATATCTAACACTTGTTAAATGTACGTTGAATATCTAACATCTTATTATTGAAAGATAATGGAAGAGGATCCGAGGAATGGTCATTAAATTTATCAAGGTATTTGCCTTTTGAAGTTTTGGAAAATTTTGTTTCAAACTAACTCAGTCTAGACCTTTAATGTAGATGTGACCCAATTACTCAGATTATGGTTCAGGCATAAAAAATTGGAGAATGTGTAATTTTCACGTGTTTCAATTCAAGAATTTTCTCAAATGAAATAATTCACATGGTATGCGAGCTTCAAAAATGTTGTGCCAAAAGAGGATTGACATGAAATATACATATAATTTCAGTACAATCCTCTTCTGGCACAACATTTCCGAACCTCGCATCCCATGTACATTATTTCATTTGAGAGAATTAATCTTGAATTGAAACACATGAAAATTACACATTCTCCAATTTTTTCTGCTCGAACCATAATCTGAGTAATTGGGCTACATCTACATTAAAGGTCTAGACTGAGTTACTTTGCAATCAAAGAACTTCAAAAGGAAAATACCTTGTTAATGTTAACGACCATTCCTTGGAGCCTCCTCCATTTTCCAAAAATTTAGCTTGAAAATCATGAAATAATGAATAGATAGAGAGGACAAGTATCTATAATTCTAAGAAATAGGATACAAATGACAATCTATAAAATGTATAAAACATGGGTTTCTCAAATAATAAGAACCACCAAAAAATTCCTAGTAAATATAATGAAAAATTATGATGATGTAATATATCCTCTCTAATTGCAAGGACAAAAGCATTAAAATCAATAATCCAAAGGAATACAGGGATAAAGGAGGCCAAATTCTCTTCCTTGGCTTATCTTATCCTCCCCCTTACTCCCCCTCCCTCTGATCCCTCTCTACCCCTCCCCCTCTCTCCCTCACCCCTCACTCGATCACCCCCTTACTCCCTCATCCCCTTCTCCCTCAACCCCTTCTCCTTGATTTCCTTCTGCTCCACCCTCCCCTTACTAACCTCCCCCCACCCCCACCCTCTCTCCCTCTCCCCTCACTTCCCTTCTTCCTCACCCCCTTCTCCATGCTTACCTTATGCTTCACCCTACCCCAC
The DNA here is from genome assembly GCA_034641835.2 of Pinus albicaulis. NCBI lineage: Eukaryota > Viridiplantae > Streptophyta > Pinopsida > Pinales > Pinaceae > Pinus > Pinus albicaulis. The sequence goes on along the minus strand of CM076572.1, from coordinate 519,204,038 downwards.
CTCCCCCACTTCCCCCTCTCCCCCCGCCCAACCTCACGTCATATCATTCTTCACCGCCCTCATGTCATACCATACTTCTTCATACTCTCGATGGTTGGTGTCTCCAATGGAAAACAGGTGGATCAATACTGACACAACCTGATTACAAGGATTAAACATCACACGATAAGAGATATCCTGCAGTGTGTAACCGTTAATCAAATCTAGTATAGGGATGATGTGATAATGCAAACAGGTTGTGATGGTAAATGGGGTGGCGTGGGATGCAATAGGTTTTACCCATGCACGATGTCGTGTCACATGATCAAGTCTTTTCCAAGGTTGTATAAACCCTCTGTGTGCAAGTCGAATTTAATTTTGGATCACATGAGCAGATTGTTCAAGTGTGCGACCATTAATATGCAGAAACTCATGGTTGATCCAATGAAGGTTGCAATCATGAGGAAGATTAGGTCTGTGAGAAGGAATTGTCATCTCATCAGTAGACATTGGTGCTATATAAATAACAACAAGAATCTCCATAACAAAGGTAAAGCAACAATTTTGTTCTTAGGAGGCTCGCAGGTCAGCTTGGTGAGTTTTCTGTGTTGGTGATGTGAGAGTTGGGAGGTTGATATTAGGTGTGTAATTGTTGGCCTTATCATCTCCTATACCGATTTTAAGGGAAAAATGATCCTAAAATTTAGGTGTCTATTCCTGTGGCTAGATGAGGATAACTCAGGGCAGCAGAATTGGGATATAGGAAGTGCTGAGAAAATTCAGGGTTGGGCAGATACTCTAAAGAAGTTGGGTGAGGGAGTCATGCACTGTGTGAATCCCTGTATGCAGAATCATATAAAAACCAATGGTCAACTTGTGCTGAATTATCAGGATTCTGAGTGGTACTCAGAGACTGCGGGTTGGGACGTAGCTTTTGGATCTTGTTTCTACAATCAGACTTCTGAAGCAGTGGAATTAACAGTCAGTGTTTGTTGAAGAGGTAAATCCCCTCTACGGACAGAGGTGATCCCACTAGCCCAGATTGAGTCTAGCAAAAATCAAGTCATGCAATGACGTTGGTTCCTAGTTACAAAAATACAAATATTGTGATGAGTAGCCTACCTCAAATCCCACACAGTTGTCGTTGAAGAAAATATGACGTTTCCTGTTCCTCACTTGACAGATCACGATCCTTCCGTTCGACACGTCCAAACACCTGTACACATGCAAGGAAACAATGACGTACAATGTAAAATCTAAATCATGTAACTATACATCAGTCAGAGAGGATATAATTCATTGCATTACCTAAAGAAATGAACACATGAATGGAACCAAAATCAGAGTCGCTTATATTAAAAATGACAAAAGGGAGATTACAACCAAATGCTCTGACACTATGATCTTCCCTCGGTGAGTCTGAAAATGGAGTGTGTCTCAATAAAGCCTGTTGGGAATCTAGACGAAGCTCTCTCTCTTCGGCTTGGCTCTCAATACCTGCCCGGCTATAGTTTCCTTCCTACAAGTTCAACTAGCTTTCTAATGGAGAAGGCAAGCTTTTATAGATGGAGGAAGGGGAGTTGGGATCCCTATAATCATGGGATAGGCCCCATCTCTTATAGGTGGAAAACCACTTCCTATACATGGAGATATGAAGCCAAACCACCCAACTCCCTTTGATGATTCATCCAGGAGTTTGTTGGAATCAAAATTTTGCCATTTATTTTTAAAAAACATCCTTTAATAGGCTTGGTGTGCGTGAAACACAGGGAAAAAGCACCAGTTGGTGCGCCCTATAGTGTGGATTTCCCCCATTTGCGCGAGGGATGAACTGGCTAGTCGCGCCAAGGCTAAAACATTTGTTTTTAGGGTTTTTCAAAGGAAACTTTCTTCAGGAGAATGTTTGTCCTTATGCAAGAGGATGTCATGAAGGTGGTTTCAGGTCATTTTACTATTCATGGGTCATGGGAATAGTCCTCCAATGTACGGGATGAGGGATTGCAGGGACGGTGACAAAATGTTGTGTAACGGTGTTATTAAGGGTTGTAACATGCATAGGAATACAAGGAAAAGGGACAAGACATATAAGAAAAATGATATAGAAAACAATATGGAGATGGAGGTGGAGGCCTAGGGATTAAGACGCAAACACACAGGGATGGAAATTGAATGCATCATGGCCCTATTGACTGTTTTGCCACACAACTGGAACCACGGTGAATGGGAGCATCTGGAATTATGGGACTGCATGGAGGACTTAAAGAAAAGCCTGCAAATGCAAAAAAAGGAGGACTTGGACCGTAGAGAGAAAGAATATGAAAATAATAGAAATATCAGCCATCTGGAGGAATAAATATATGCTTTGTAGGGCCAAATTGAAGACCTCAAGATCCAGCTAAAAGGAGATCCCGCAACCTCTGAAGAGGAGCTGATTGATATCAATCTGAACCAGCCTGCCAACCCTGAGGATTAATTGAATTTTAATTTCTATGTGTAAATTTGCATGTATCTTTTTTCTCGGCAAATAATGTAGGATATGAAACATAGCAAAAGTAGTATCGAAGCTGAATTTTGTAATTTTGGAAGTCATTTGGGCCAATGTAGCTATGGATATATCTAGACAACCCGATTTTGGGAAATCTTGAACATGTAATCTCCCGGTTATAGCTGCAACCCGGGCGCAGACCTATATAAAACAAAATTAAACTTTTGTGTTAAAAAAAAATCCAAATCGACAAATATTTTCCTACACATATTCATGAGACCAATGAGGAAAATCTAAGCAAAGGTTTCCTTCTTTTTGGGAAATCCATAAATCTTCCCTGCACCACTAACCCCCATAAATGTTGTAAGAACACCAAGTATGAGTGCACCTATAATAAAGAAATTGAAGTCTATATTTAGTCACTTCTTGTACCATCTTTTCCTACAAATGAATCCAGAATTAGTTAGCCAAATCCATCAAGTACGAGAATCCACAAAAATTGGCAATAGCTATATCACATAATATATTAGTCTCAAGGCTCAAGTTACATACAAGGGGCATGTCAAAAAAGTATTTGAAATTTTCAAAAGACATGGCTAGTGGTTGAAATGGAAAAATCATTCCTTGCTTTGGAGTAATTCATGTTGCATCTTCCAAAGCCACCTCATTTTTGCCTGCTAGATTAGCTGATTAGATTCTCATTTGTATGATTTTCATTTTGGCTGAATAACCTTTGAAAAAAATTATAGAATTGAAAATCATGGAATCATCTAAAATTTAGTTCTGCTACAATTCAATATGTTCAACAAAATTTGAGAAAGATATGGTTAAAATTTTTATTAGAAGTATTATTGGCATTTGTAGAAGACAGAAAAAATGAGAAATATCCTCTTCTTAACCTTGATGGTATTGTATTGAGCCCTTACTCTGCACCATTAGGTTGGGATTGCATTTATTCCTAAGCTTTTTCAGAAATGATAGCTTGAGGTTTCCCAAGATCTACGTAGAAAGAAAGTCCCATATCATTTCATATTGGAATTGATTTGATAAAATATAAATAAACAAAAAGAGAATGGCAGGTATGTGTTTAATTAAGAAAATCACAATTTATATATGCAAGAGAAAAGTTAAACAACACAAAACATTGAAGAGTAATGAAAATCCCAACAAAGCACCAGATCTTGTCCAATAACAATATCCTTTTGTAAAGATTTTACGACACTTCAACAAAGTAAGGCCTAGAGTCGTGGTGTTTCCTGCATAAAACCTCTTCATAATTAAAAATATATTGATTATATAGAATTTCATAGAGTCCTTAGTGGATTAAAAAGGTGAAATCTTACAATCTTCCATCTAGGAGCAAGCATCTCATTCACAAAAATCATACTATCTTCACATATCAAATATTAACACATGTAGCCCCATATCCACCAGTTTGGGACGCTATCTGCATTTGAAATCCATCAAGCCTAGGAACTCTTCATCATCCAAGGGAAGATAAAGCATATAGAAGGTGTATATATTGGGGTAAATTTTATATAATATGTCTTTATGATAAGTTAGAAAGCTTTTGAATATATGCACTATAGCCTAAAATATTATGTTCATAAGTGTTATCCAAAGTTCGGAAGGCATATGCTTTAAATCAAATTTCATCGCTCATGTATTAAGATTGGTAAATGATAAAAAGGGCTTGTCGCATGTGATTAAACCTCGATCTTCCCCCAGTCATCATATTATTCCTCCACTAAATCAATGCTCCATTGAATTTTTCGCCCACCCCACCCCCCCGCCTTGCCATCCTCCCTTTACTGGTGGTGGGGGAGGGGGGGTCCGAAAAGTGGTTTTCCTCCCTGCCAAACCCACCTAATGCATCAACACCATATCATTTCACACCCCCCCCCCCATAAACCATTAATTGCCTTGACCCCCCTCCGAAAACTGCTTCCCTTCCATCCTTTCCTGCCATATTTCCCTCGCGCAGGGCCCCGCCCCCAACGGAAACTACTCTGTAACCATAAAAACCCCTTTCGCCACCATTTTAATACCTTTTTTTCATATCGCTCACGCTTCCTTCATTGAAAAATATCTATCATTGCAGTCAACCATCATACCCGACATAGGACTGATCAAGCATAGGAAAAGACACCATTGTCACTGATTTTCAACTCACAGATAAAATCCCTAGTAATTCATCATTACCTTCCTCTTACTGTGATTAAAATAGAAAAATTCCTCTTAAAAAGAAGAATAATGAAGACTCAATCAACCCGATGATTTCTCCCCCCGTTGATCCTGATCATATTTCTCTTGCAAACAGGGATTACAAAATTGTAGATATTGAGCGCGAGTTCGAACTTTTCAAACTCTACTGTTGGCTCGAAGATAAATTCATTGAACAAACTGATGAAATTGCACTCTGGGAGTACAATTTACCTCATTACATCTTCCCTCAGACCCATAATTTCCCAGAATTCATTAGAAAATATCAAGCCTGTTACTTACCAAGCCAAAGAGCCATTGTATCCCCAAATGGAAAAATATTATTCACCATCACTTCCAAAACCATTGACCAAATGATGCAGGTACCTCCTATTGAATCCAATGCACCATTTTCTATAGAAGCCTTGAATGACCTGTATCAGAAATTACATTTATCTAAGAGAACACACATTTTTGACATTTTCCTACCTGCCCATTTTCCTAAGAAGAATCCACCCTATGCTTCTGCAATGGTCCCTGATCAAGAAAAACACATCATTTTTATGCTTTCAAGCCTTCTAGGCTATTATTTTGATGAGTGGATTGATGAACCCATTCTCGGTTTCATGTCAATTTTCTCTACAAATAAAAAGTGTTTAGCTATTTTAAATATTGTCAATTTTTGGCTGACAGCATACATGAACAACTCCTAAAGTTACCAACTGAAGGCATATTCAAATATGCTTTTGTTCGTGTATATATGTTAATTTATTATCAAGCAGACAAATTCCCATTTTCATTGCAGAAATTGGATGAAGAAGGGAACCCACAGTCAGGGATTTTTCGGAACTCATTGGTGAGGAAAGATTCGAGTGAGTACAACTTCAAAGAGTACATATAAAAATTCATTCATCCAGTCATAAGCCTGCTGACTAGCAATGCAAAGCCAAGAATCAGTGAATAAATTAAGAAGATCTTGCACCTGACAGAGCAGGTCAAAACAGGAGATTGGTACCTCTACCAAAATTACCTAGAGATTAGGGTGTATGGATGTGATTTACCACCATAAAAGATGCCCAAATACCTCTTAATGAGAGTATTTTCCCTGGAGTATATAAGACAAATGATAAATTCAGATGAAATACATTTTGTCTCAGCAAAGAAAAAGTCACAGCTTAGAATTAAAACACAGCTTAGCCCTTTCATTTGCACCATTAGAGAAGTAGGTGAAGAATCAAACATGATCCTGAAACAAATAAACTTTAATATGAGATTTACATTGTCTTATGACCCTTTGGGCCTAATCTCAAATCTAAGGCTCGAACACAAAATCACTCCTTATGTGCACACATGGAGGCCATATATTAAGGGGTATATGAATTAGTTGAAATGGATAGATAACACCTTGCAGGAAGCATAGGAGCAGCTCATGTCCACCTCTATTTCACAAACCCATACTCCTCAAGAGAATATAGGGAAGATAAAAAGAGAGGAAGGATCCCCTTCAAATTCAGGGAGCTCACAAAAGTATTTCAACCTCATCTATAGGAAGAGGGCTAAGAGAAGTCCCAAAATAGATTCAGAAAAAGAAACATGGGAACAACAGGATCCCATAACCATCAAAGGTCCATTATCTTCCGCACCATCAGGCACCAAATTTACAAAATATCCAGTAGCATAATCAGTGTTACAAGGTCTGCAGGACACAACCCAAACATCTCAACTCATTCAGGGAGAAAAAGAGAAAAATATTTTTTTATAATTACAAAGAGATTAAGCTTAAAAATGACAGATTTAAAACTAGTACATACACACAATTTGGGAAAGAAAATGCTAGTTCTCAAAGAAAACTTATATCATCCTTTGATATATAGAAGGGAATAATGCAAATGGTTTTCTTACAGGCTCATATTGCACAACCAAAATCAGTTGCAGACTACAAAAAGACCTCCTTTGAGTTTTATGCAAAGGATATTCATCCCATTGATCAAATGGAGATGCATAAGCAGACTAGAGAAATGATATTTTACATCTTGGCTAACAGTTCAATGAATGTTTCAAAATTGCAGGTATCTCTTACAAATATTCAATCTCAGCTCAAGGTTGAAAAGCTCTCATCTCTAGCAAAAGACACCAGAATAAAATCATTAGAAGATCTTGTCATAAAGATGGGATATGATCCAGAGAATGTTAAGGCAGCTGGAGAATTAATAAAGAAGAAAAAAGTAGATATTGTAGCCTTTACAAAGAAATTTAAGATTCCAGTAACGGAGGACCCCCAGACCAAGGAGAGAGAAGAGTCAGAGACCCAAAAATAAGATATGATTAATATTATCATGGAGCAGAATGCTCAAATAAAAAACATGGAGGTGGAAATGGATAAGCTAATCAAGGAGAAGGAAGAAAATGCACAGTTATTCATGATTCCTCTGAATGCAGTGCCTGTCATAGCAATACCAACTACATGTGCTTCTTCATCAACAACACCTCCAGTACAACCTACATATGCCACAAGAAAACTTACAAAAGCAATGGAGAATATGTCAATACAAAATGAAGAAATCAAAACACTACAAGGACAGGTGAAATCCTTACAAGAGTAGAAGAGAAGTGAAACTTCACACTTAGTAGAGGCACAAAGGTCTGAAAGATTGTTGGAAATGATACTATGAATGGAAAAAGAGTCAGCCATTGGCCAGACCTTGGCCCAAGCCAAGGATAATATATAGACATATATCCTCAACTCCATGAATGAAATTTTACCTTCTATACAAATAATTTTTAAACAAAATGAATCGATACAGAAAGCTACAACAACAGTTGCAGACATCAAAGAAAATTTGGGTGATAAACCCACTACAACCATTGATATTATTATATTCTTGTCAACGAATTTTTCAGTAGAGTTGAAACACTGAACAAGAAGGGACTGACCATTTTATTTGTAATAAATTATAAGTTAATCACACAAGAAGACTACATCAAGAAATTGAAAGAAGTGGTCAGAGACAACTCTAAGTTTGCTGGAATAAAGGGCAACTTAACAAGAAAAAAATTTCTTGAGGCATTAGGAAATGCTTTTTACATAAAGGATGAGGTAATTCATATTTTTGTAGTTTAGCCTACTTTTTCCAAGTATACTGAAGCAGATGAGGTTTACAGAAGGGTGACTAAAATGTCAATTCCACATGAAGAAACATGGAATAAATTGTGTGAGTTACTAGACTAAGTGAGTAACTTTATCTTTAGCCAGAGAAAAAACAACACAACAAGGACCAAAGTGATAGATCGGAAACAACCTCCTTCAGATCAGGGCCACCTTTCGAAAATTTCCAACCAGCCCTATTAGTTTGTAATAGGAGATACAATTTGTTTTAAATTTTCCTAAAATATATCATGATCAGTTATGACAAGATTTTTTGTAAATATTTGTATAAATACTTAAATTTTTGAAGTATTGAGGGTTGATTTTTACACTACAAAAGCTATTGTAATTTTCCATTTGATGGGATGATCAGTAATAAAATGGACTTCTTCACAGGATTCATGTGTTGGATTATTTGGTTATGTGTTTCTCTCATTGTCTATGTTTTTATTTCTTTGTTTCCATTCTTATGTGTTCTCAAAACTGAATTACTTTACAAAAACTGTGATGAACATAATTTTTTGAAACATGCACTCTGATTTTGGCTATAGATAATTTCAAATTTTTCCTCTGATATCAAGTTAAATAATTCTAAATTTTGTAAAAGACCAGTTATTTCACCTACCTTTCCCTGTGAAACTCCTTTAAAAATATGAAACAAATCCATGTTAGTTTATAGAATCCATATCCCAATGGAATTTTAAGCACTTAATCAACAATATCCCAATCATAAACAATCAATCAAACAACTGAGCATTCATAGCTAGCCTAAAATTCCCAATAAACAAAGTTAAATATGACAGAGAGATCCTTCTCTGAGTTTAGGAGGGCTATATCCTAAACTCCAAAGTCGTTTTGTGGTTACCTTTGTGATTTATTTTTCAACCTTTAGAAATTACAGAGTGCTAGCATGTCGTTAATCTGATCGTGCCTGATATTAGCCCTTTAAACACGCGAACAACTTATTTCACGTGCCAAATTTATTACATAACGATGCTTTATAATTGATATGATAATTAACCATATAAATTATGATTAATAATCATAAACACACTTTATTCTAAAATGGAATGACCCCTATCACATGAAAAATGACTTTCAAGGCCCCCTCATATGTGATTTTTTTTTAATTAGAATTCCAAAGATTTTATTTAAACCTAATTGACTCAACCTAATTAACTTGTGACTAAAAACAAACCTAATGGTTATCTTGGATAACATGAGGTATCTGGGTTAAGTACATTACAAAAACTCAACCCTAGGTGACTAATATCCATATGATCCTATTTAAATAGATAAATTGCTAAATTTAATATAATGTAGAAAATACTTCCAGGTCATAGCATCAATCACACAATAGCTGGAAATTTAAGCAGTGGAAGAATAAAAGAGTTTTGTAGAGACATAAGTAATTTCTTCTCAACATAAACTTTTCATACCTCAAGGAAACCTCTACAAGATACAAAAATAAAAACTTCATGGTCATCATAAACATCTCAAAATGAGGTATATGATCTACACAAAAAAGAAAGGCAGAAGTTGTACAACTGTTGTATTGCTCCATATGGACATACAAATCCATATGATTGTATTGATTCTTTGTACAATTTCCTTTTAACCTATTGAAAACCTGTAAGTTCATCCTTATTGTGCATTACTTTCTCTTAGTTTTTCAACATGGGAAATACATCTCTATCATGTCTTATTTATGAATTTATTAAACATGTACAAGTTCTTGCTTGCACTACATTTCTCAATGTACCTATTGTTTATTCAGGACCTATCATGTATGTGCTAAATGTAATGTTACCTTTTTGAGATATTTTCTTCCGATAGTTGTTTGTCTTCAACATCCAAATAGACACAAATTTTCCTACACATATTGATGAGACCAATGAGGAAAACTTAGATTAAATTTGACCAATTATTAAATTTAATTACACCAATAAATAATAATTAAAAAAAACTTGAGTGCATGAATACCTGAATGAGTTCCTCTTGGTTTCGAGAATAAATTATTGGTGTAGTTTAATCTTGGAGAAAACCTCCCTCCACTGGACGAAGCAACAACGAAGTCAAAATTAACCTTGTTGTTTCTATGTTGGGTCTCAGATTTTTACTCCAAGATTATCCAATATTAATGTATTCTCTACTGAATAGGGCCAATCACACGAAGGTGGAAGCTCTCATGCCCACCCTCACCCCACCTCCCTCACATCACTCTCAATTCCTCAGTATCTAATATATCTACTAAGAAATATTTGAAAGGAATATATTAAGATACGTCATAAATAAAGAAATATATAGTAAACATTCATTCATTCATTCGTAGGGTTTAAAAAATATTTCATCTTAGTATGACTTATAATAAACTGTATGCTATAGATAATATGAAAGAAGGTTTTTCTAATTAAATTACAAGTACAATCAATTATTCTTCAGTTTCTTGCAATTTTTCATGTGTGAAAGAAGGATGTCATCCCCTTCAGTTGTAATATGTCTTGCTCCTGACCTGGTGAAATGTCTATGTTGTTATAAGGGCGGCAGAGCATCAACTGCAATAACAATAAAATGTTAAATTATTATTTATAGTAATGATTGATACACATGTTTTATTAATTAAAAGGTAGTAGAGTTTCATTACCTGCTTCGGTAGTAGAGGGAAGAAAGATACTTTCAGATGTGGCCATAGGTTCCTCCTCTTGTCTGGCCTCATCCTGTACATGCTCTAGAGTAGAACCAAGAAGATTTATAATTAGTACACCATTTTCATTTAAATATTTCTAATTCTATTCCATACTAAAAAAAAATATAATTCACATGAAATACCTCCAGAATCGAGCTGAACATCAGTTTCAGTTTACACTCCACCATCACTAGGCTCATGTCTTCCATCATTGCTTGGGACATCAACATTTACACTGTTTGCCTACTTTTTACAATCAAGCATATTAGTTTATCGCCAAAAACAAAAACCAATAGATTGCATACAAGTGTTAATCTATAAATTCTCTTCGTTGCTTTTATTTACCTCAGTCTCAGGTGGGGGATCAAAACTAGTATGTGAAGACCTCGTGCTTGTCCTACATTCAACAACGGCTTGATATCCATGCTTGTAAGAAAGATTGAGGCCTTCCTCCGTGGGAGTTTCATTGAATTGTTCATCCTTCAATTTTGAAATACAACATGATTTTTTTTTCTACAATATTAAATTAAAATTATTAAGAATCTAAACTTTGGATGCAATAATTTTTTTTTATATACTTACAAATTTTGTGGCCAGCTTTGGGTAACCCCCAGGGCCAATATGATGTTGGCCATGTTTTTGTTTTCTCACCTTCATGGCTTTAGATGTGTCTGGGAGCCTATATTTACGGTATTGATAAAATTAATTACATGTCGCAATATTGATGAGAAAGCATCATAATTACATTAATAAAAGTGCCTCATACCTTCCTGGTCTGGGTGATGTCTTCCCTTCTTTTCGAAGTTTTTTCTCTTTTGCATCTTCTACGAGTTCTTTCCACTCACTTTCTGAAATCGCTGGAGGGCACTCATACTTAGGGTTCTTTTTCAAATGAACCTTGTATTGGTCTCACAAATATTTTATATATAGGTCTTCCTTCGCGGTAACTCCACGTTTTTTGAAGGTACCATCTCCGAATAGGCCAACCAACCTATTGACAAGTTATTCCTTCAATTTTTAATTTTGCGAATTCCACCTTGTGCGAATGGTGGGCCTAAAGAGTTGCAAGGCCACCTCATTCAAGTGCATATATAAGGTATTGTTTCCTACAAGACGATATTATCATTACTTGAAAACAATGACACTCTATACGTAAATTTCAATTATATCATACTTAATATGTAAAACACTTCTTAAATACTAGGAAGATTATCTAATTTCATGGGAACATGGTCATCATCTACCAAGAATGTAACTGGTAGTGTTCCCATGCTAGTAACACGAGTAGAACCAAGAAATCTTGCTTTCCTAGATGTGATGAAATCATGGTCTGCATCATGTGCACATCCTTATGTGCGTTGTTTAGTGGGTGCAGATAATGGCATGTCACCCTGTTCAGGAGTTTCAATAATGGTCAGTGTGTTCAGTGTGTCACTCACAAGAGGAGAAAATATCCTGCTACCAACGTCAACCCCCATAGTCTCACCATGAGGATCAAACTCCCTAAAAAAACCCTATAAAATAAAGAGTTCTTTTATGAAGGATGAGAAAATTAAAATCACAAATAAAGAAATGGGACAATTAAATGAGTTTCTTACCCCATGTTGATGGATTTGGGTCATCACAGTTCTAATTTTGTCTCTTATATCTTCTATCCATGGCTCAATTGTAATTAAAAAATTGAGTCTCTTGTTTAATTTTATGAGAAGCCTTTTGACTGTTTGGATCAGATCGATCGACATATAAATTTGTTCTTCAGCAAACACTTCCTTAGGAGCATCTATGGATTGGTTTGAGGCTGGTGCCTTCCCCTTGTCACCCCGTTGATCAAATATGTGGTAGTTGGTTAGAGATTATTTAGGGATAGAAATTCTAAATTTCGATCTTCTTTTCTTCCTCATTCGAAGAGGAAGAGCAGTTAGCTCTTTTTTTTCTAGAAGAAAAAAAATGTTTTATTAAAGATAGAAAAACAATTTACATGATTTATGCATATGACATCATATTCAACATTTCCTGTGCCATATACATGCTTCTAGAGTGGTGTAATCACTGACCACCCCTCTGATAGTACAGAGAGATAAAAAAATAAAGCAAATGGAAGGCGAAAGTAATAGAAACATACAATCATCGTATAGTGCATAAGTAGCACATGTGAAAAGGATCCAAAAAATAGTAATGTTCATGAGTCTTGCATCTAAGATAAATCATTGTCCAACATCCAGCATATAACATAAAATAAACTAGATATGAAACATAAACAAAAAAGGAGGTGTAATGATATTCATGGTAATTGTATGTGTCCTCGGTCCACCTCTTGACCAACAATGGTGTGAACATAGTGTAGGGTACCCACCATCATCTGAAATCTCCTTTTTTATAGGTTGTCAGCCTCTGAATTCTGTTGGAATTTTGTTGTGTAAAGGGAGATTCAGCAAGTTTGAAATAAATATAAAAATTTTCTTTGTGGTAACTCACTATGTCTCTAGGAGAATCGATGTGAGTGCTCTGTGATTGTTGGACAACTAGTTTTGAGTGAAATATCTTTGAATATGCATATCATTCTATGGGACACAAGCCTAAAATCGAATCTTTATGGCTCTTGTACTCATACTCTAATTAGGTATATGATGGAATTGTAAAAATAAATTTACAGGAAATGCTTCCCCATGCTGAATATCAAGCATATCGACATTAACATTAAGCCAAAACACGGGTAGAGCATGAAATTCAAAATTAACTTGATAAGTTTTAATAATATTTGATAATCATTGTCCAAGTAATTGTATTAATTGACCTTGAGTAAACTCTAAGACAAGGTTATCCACATTCTTCGTATGATTGATTCATTAGCACGTGGTGGCTTCCATGAGAATTTTTAAAATCAATTATGTGCATTGTATCCTTGTTATTAAATTCTTTTGTAATGGAAACATTTGTAGCTATATACCCAAATTTAATATAAGGGAAAACTTTATATATATTTTCATTTAAGAGAGGATCTCATCATTGGTAGGCTCCTCTCTTTTTAAGGTTTTGTAAATATGTCCTTCAGAAAAAATTGTGATGATGCTAAAAAAAAATATACTACCATATATACATCTAACTTGATCACACTTGATATAAACACTTTGGGAGGTGGATTGATGTAACCATGACATTTTCAAGTGAAAAATAATGAAACCAACATGCATAACATTGGTTTGGAGCTACATAACATATTAATAAAATCACTTTTTATCAATGAGATTATATTCACAATGTTTTCAAAATCATTTTTCATAAGTTTTTCAAAATCCCGCTCCCTCTGAACTGGAGCAACCTGCTCCCTTTGAATCTGGAAAATCGACCTCATATGTGCTATGGATACCAGCTAAAGCTATGCTGAAGTCATATGAGTATCCCATCTCTTCCAACTGGGTCCATTGCCACCAAGTGGGTCTACTAAGGGTGGTCCTCCTGCCTCCTCAAAAATGTTGCATAACTAGCTCCATTTCCCTCTCGAACTAGAGGTCGACCCCATAATTGGTACAATTTTCCCTCTCTGATCCCCAATATGAAGGATTCCTCAGCATACACAACTCCCTCCGGCCATAATTGTACTGAATATTCTCTGAACTCAATTGTATATCCTTGATCCTCCAAGGCTGAAACAAAGAGCACATTCACTCTCAGATGAGGAACATATATAACATGATGAAATACTACAATCCATCCTGATTATAACTAAAATACAATTGAACCATCTCTTGTACTGATTGTTCCGTCATTGTGGATCCCACACCTCACCAAGCATCTAGTAGCTACTGAGCCAGGTGGCTGAAATAGATCACACTCCCTAGTCATATGGCACGTGGCACCACTGTCTAGATACCAACCATCTTTGGAAATCTCCACTGAATCCATGAGTGAGGCATACTCTTTCTTTAACAATGTGGAGAATTTATTGGCAAGTTGTAGCTCGTCCTCCATTGTAGCCTCTTTCAGAACCAATATTTTTCTCTCTTGCTTGGCCTGAAATAGTGAAATAGTGTAATGCGAAAGAGTGAAATAGTGAAATAGATTTTCATTTGAAATGAACCCTATTATATCCATATTGGATGGTGATTCTCACTACAAGTCTCAGTTTCCTCCTAAATACATTTCTCCAAAATATGGAGAAATCCTAAAAGAATATAATAATGAATGAGATTTTGAAAGAGATTTAGGAAAAATCGTTGTAATCTAAAGGTTTAAATTATATCTATTAAGAAGAAAATATATACTAAACTATTATCACTCTTCTATATCCTAGGATTATTATTATTATCATGCATGAATTCTGAAATATTAGCAATAAGCCTAAGATTTAGACCTTCAGACTGAAAACATAAATAAACTAGAATGCAAAGGATTATGTAAAATTCAATAAATAGTTAATTGAGTCGACTACATTCACAACATTCATATATGTATCATTCACTTAATCATTCTAATAATAAAATGAAATAACTAGTTAAAAATAACTAATCAAGTATACAAGATATTGATTATATCAAGCAAAATTATTGATATTTCGACTTCACTAAAATATGACAAGAAAAATTATAGAAAAATACCATACCGTAATACAATCTATGACGATTGTTTAAACAAGCCTCTTAGCTTCAAGTGGCTATCCTAGTTTTGTTACAACAAAATTAAAAATATAAAATTAAAAGCTATTTTTTCTGATCTCCAATAAATTTGATGAAGTATTTTTTCGAATGGTTGAACTAGAAGCTTCAGGGAAGGATTTCCATTACCCATGTATGCTTAATATGTGAGAAATATACTATGGTTAGTCAAAGAGCATACTAATTCGACCTGTATATATCATGTATTCTAAGAATAGTGATTGTTATGCTATTATGGATATTGTCTCTTTGACCACAACACAGTTGCTATGTGGTTTGACAAAGAAATTGGAAATTACTTCTAAGTTAGATCTTTCTAATTTTCCAATATCATTTTGTATACCGCTCTTGTAACTTAACACATCATTGATGAAAACATACGCTTTGTTAGAATACTCTATGAATGGTACATTAGACATGTCAAATTCTCTTATAATTTGGAGCATTGAATCAGTTAATTGAGAACAATATTACTCAATTTCCTTGATCATATATTTAGATTGTTGTAAATTGATTTTACATTTTTTGTAGGGAAGTTTTTCTTATTATTATCTTGGCATATGATGCTTTGGGGATTCTTGATGTAGATGTTTTAGTTGTGGCCTACGAAGAGATGTTTCACCCTTCTCCTTTCAAAAAATTTATCTATTATCTTGTTGTGGATAGTTTTAAATTTCTTATGTGTTGTACATAGGAGATTATGTACTTTGAAAATTCTAAAAAAATATATATGGAAAAAGTTAAAATTTTCAAAAAAAGCGGCACTAAGCAGTATTTGAAGTTATGTGTCTGATAGCGCAACCACCTTTTGGCACGTTGGGTTAAAGGATGAGTGCTTCATTTCTTGGATGCTGCTATTTGAAAATTTTTCCCGTAATGGAGTGTGAGAGGAGTCACAAAGTAGTCAAAAGTTAACAAGTGGGGTGCCTCCAATGGAATCTTTGACCCCCGCCAGTTGACCAGAATTTGTGGCCCAAATATTTTGCGGGGGCACTGCCCTGTGATAGAGCCCATATTGTGGAGTCCCTCCGTAGTGAAGATAGACTGATGACAGTTAGTGGACCCCGCGATGAGAACAAGCAAGCTAGGTCACCTTCCACGTCACCTCCACGTCATACTCCACATCACCCCCAATTGTCTGTCAATCACTTCATCATTTAATTCATTTGCATATGTTTTTCTCCCACCCATTCATTTTCCTTCGCTATAAAAAGAGGTGTGTCCTCATTTTCATCCACATCTGCCTCCCGAATCGCTAAATTCTCCAAATTCTCGTACCAGTGTCCAAATCAGCAACCATTTCAACATAGCCAGGTAACCCGTGTAACTATTCTTGTACAATTTTTCAAAATGATGACGAAATATTCCATTGTCAGGTCTTCCACTCATATCCCACTAATGGAAAAAGAAGCAGACATTTTGGACACTGTCTGCACAGTAGACCACCCTCTCTTTTATCCGCATGTTGGTCTAAACCAAGAAAAGTCCCCAATTCACTCTGCTTTGATTAATTCTGGAGTCTTTTTAGTGTTTTTTCCCTAGACCTACATGTTTCCTGAGTTTATTAATTGGTTGGTTTCCTCCATGTACCCTCAGAAATGCTTTGTCATGAACCAGTTGGGGGAAAATGTTTTCTAAGTGTCAGTGCAATTGATAAGGAAATATTTTTGTTATCCCTCTGCAGAGTCTTATGTGAGTTTCACTAATGAATCCCTCTCTTCATATTTTCAAGAATTTTCAGGGCCTGAATTTACCCAAATTGTATTTTATCTCCTACTTGAAGTAGCAAAATTCTCCTTGGAGTTAGACAATTTTCCTTTGAATATCTTTGTTGAAGATGTACGACAAATTATTAAAATTTTGGCCAAATTCCTAGGGAGGGAAGATGCCATGGTGGTATATAAGTCAATTCTAGGAATGTTTGCTTTGATGATGAAGCCTGGGGTAATTTTGGATATTCCCACTTATCTAGAGAGTTTTATCAATAATCAATTTATGAGCTTGTCAATCACTAGCAGTTTCAAGTGGATAAATTTACTTAGTTGGGGCTGAAAATTGTCGATGTAAATAAGAATAAGTAGTCAGTGGTATTTTGGACAGACCAGGTGAGAAAAGAGGTAGGAAATTAAGGACTATTTGAATTCACCTCCTCTTTCCTTCCTATAGCATATGAAATTTTAAATGGAGGGGTTGCACCTAGATTATTTCCTAAATCTTAGCCTTTTTTGAAGTTGAGCAAAGATGTGAGATATGGAGATTACTTTTCTCATGAGGAACATACTGAAATTACATTATTTGGAGCTGATATAGAGCCTTTTCGATTTCCTATGTTTGTTCCCATGATATTGTTTGCCTTGGAGTTCATCAGGCAAGGTCTTAATGTTGACCAGGTCCATTTTGTTCGAGTGAAGAAATGTCATATTTTTAAGCTACCTGGGATAGTAGGGCCATTCATTGTAAACACCAGATAGGCCCTGGAAGTTTCTCACAAAATGCTGGCTGAAATGCATTTTTCATTGGAGGGGAAATGGGCTTATGACTCATACCATGTGATTTCAAACCGTAGAGTGGAAAATGGTTATTCGACATTTTTCATGAATCAAGGCCAGAGATGGAGAAGTTGTAAAATGGAGGACATAGTTCTGTGTTTGAGTAGATGAAGGTAGAAAATCCTCACCCTACTGAAAGGGGTCCTAAAAGAGGAAGAGAGGAAGTAATTGAAGAGGGTATTCTTTACAATTTGGCGATATCTCTTACACTCCCTCATCCCCTCTTATAGAGATTTCAAGTCATGAATCTCTTTCAAACATTAAGCAAGTTTTCTGAGAGATTGAAGAAAGAAATAAAAAGATAAGAAAAAACTTTGAGTCTCATTCTGAGACTTAAATTTCTCTTGAGTAGCCAAGACTACTAACAGCAATGGAATTAGAAAGGGATCAACTGAAGATAGCTTTCTCTCACCCTTTAGCTATGAATGTGACTTCTAATTCTTCTTTTAAAACTCTTAGTTTAACAACAGATGCAAAGAAAATTCCTCTTCCTCACAAGATTAATTTACAAATGCAAACATGAAAATTAATCTTTAATGATTTGAATAAGACTACTTCAGTTGTTACTAAAGCTGAAAACATGTTAAGTAAAGTGATAAAATAGCTGAAGTTGGAAAAAACTAACTCAAGATATTATTCCACGCAGAATGAGGAATTGAAGAAAATAATTGTTAAATTTGGTGTTGATCCTAAAGAAAGATCAACATGTCAGAAACTATTGCAGTCTACTGAATATGAAAATCGTAGCTTGAAGAAGAAGTTGAATCTTCCAACAGGTGAGCATCCTATGGCTATTGAAGTAGCCCAAGTGGAGACATAGAAAGTGCAACTATTGTAAGCTCTGCAGGCCAAGGATCAAGAAATTTCAAAATTGAAGTAGATATGTGAGATGTTTCAAAAACATATTAATTCTCATGTTTGTATAGTAGTTGTTTCATCTAATTCAGAAGACCCTGTTTCCTAATTAAATAAAGTCTCAACTAAGTTAATAGTGGTAGAAATTTATTTAAAGAAAGATTAGATGGAGTTGGAAGGAGATCATAAAGTGCTCAACGTTACAAAGAATGAGTTTCATATGACCAAGGACAATGCAGAAAAATATAGGCAGGACTTTCAGAATGCTTATCAGGAGATCAAAGAGCTAAAGGAGAAAGTGAAGGGAAATGTATCCCTTATTCAAGCCAGGGATATTATTTGGAATGAAATTATTGATGTTTTCAAGAACATATGGGATTTGTTGATCATTATTAGGGAGGAAAAGAGTATTGTGAGGGACCTGGAAAATGCCATTGTTTCCAATAAAGAGAAGTTTCAAAACAGGGCCCCATATGCCAAGAGATTAATTAATTTTATGAATTCTAAAAATACTCAAGAGTTGAAGAAGTTTGGGATTGAAGACAAGACTCGATATGTGTTGGAGTTTAACAAGATGATCGTCAAGGATTCATACAGGAAGAATACAGAAAAAAAGCCGAAGGAAGTCAAAGAAACAATGTTAAGGTTCAATGCTAGTTGCTTGATAAAAGAACCATAGCTGGTTTTCCATCTTGTTGGGACCAACAAGGAAATATTATCCATTGGGAGACATTATGAAAAATTGTTGGTTGAGGCGAAGAGTAAAATCAACAACACACATGAAAATATTGGTATTCATAAGGGAGCCACAATCATGAATTTTCTACATAAAGGACTTCAGTTATTATGGATGATGAAAACTTTGTTTTCAGAAAGACCCTCATATTCCAGGATCATAGATTTTAGAAAGGCACATGTCAAGCTTGAAAATTGTCCCAACCCGAATTTAGAACTATGGAGAAAATGCAAAGAATGGATGTCCCCGCAAGAAAATGATGCAGACGCATGAACTTATTCCATTCCAAGGTCTCAGGTTGCAGCCACCTCATGATCGAATGATTTTTCACATTTAGTTTACTTTATTTTACTACAGATGTTTTTATTTTCTACATTTTTTGTAGTGATCAAAGAAAACAGTTTGGGAAGTTGACAGTTCCACAATTTTCCATTTTGTAATAATGTATTTAAGACTCTTTCAAAGAAGAAAGGAGGTTCCAGACTTTGGGCCTCAGAAGTTTTGCCAATTTTGTACTTTGACTTTATGGAATTAATAACGCTATTCATAGAATTTTCTAGCAATTGATGAATGTGTTGAGTTACTCATGTTCCACCTTATGCATGTTTCTTCTATTGGAGTAAAGTAACGAAGTTGTTGGTGTCTAATCTATATCTGTGAGTTAGAGTAAATTTCCTTAATGATGCACTCCTTTATTATGAACTCATTTCTTGCAATCATTTTCTTCTAAACTAGAGATAATAGTTTTTGTGATTTCCAACATATTGTTAATGGTTTTCACTATCATTTCATCTTCTCCTGTTCATGCACATTTATCATCTAATGGAATAAAGAGTTTTGTTATCAGTAAATATTAAAGGGTTTTAAATTATAATTGTGGGGTTACCATATGAAGCCAAAAATTGAATATGTTAATATTGTCATTTCCAATATGCCAATAGAAATTAAAAATATGTTTGAATAGTAACACATAAGCATGGATTTTGTGTTGTAGTTTCCACACAGTCAGTCTAAATAAGCAACGTAACTTACCATGGCCGCTGGTCGAATATAGAGTGGGGTCTGTTGATGTAGCAAGTCCTCTGCTGACTGGTCGGATGAAGCACTGTCACCTATGGATGAAGAACCGTCACTGTCACCTATGGATGAAGCACCATCACCATCTGCAGGGAGTCCTCTGCTGAGTAAGTGATTGCAATGTGCCGATACTGAGTGAGTGGGGTTTCGGTGGGGTATTTGTGTTGAGTTCAAGGAGACCAGTTCAACGCGCGCGATGAGTTAATGGGTTGAGGGAAAGGGTGTGGGTTTGGGAAGAACTCATATAAGCTTGTAGGAATTAGAAGTATTTTTTGTTTTTTGAATTTTTTTAAAGATATTTTTTTGTTTTTTATTTTAATTTTAATTTTTAATTTTTAATATTGGTTATTTAATATATATACTTATATTTATGTTTAATTTTATATATAGTTATATTTTATGTATAGTTTAATTTTTTCATTCACTAGTTCTTTCATTGCATTGTTTCCTCTCACCTCTAGCTCGATGAGTTTCCATATGAAGATCAAGTTAAAATAAATTTCCATAAGAATATCTTAGACAAAGTTCTTTACTATTTAAGGTAAATGAAAGAGAACAAACCAATTGAAAAAATATAAATACATACCTTGTACATTTCAACATTTTACTATCATTAATGTTCTTCTTCATCCCACTCATCATATGTATCATCGTGTTCAGAATTCATGTTCAAAGGATTAGCCATTGTAGCATCATGATCATCATCATCTATATCATCATCCGGAACATCCTCTCCCACATTTGGTTCGACCTCTTCAAGTTCTTCATCTGACATATTGTCAATATCATCTAGTTCATCTTGAACATTGTCTGGATTAACATATCATTGAACTTATTCAACGTATTCTTTTGACGCATGAACCCCCTTCTCCTCTACATATCATATTCTTCAATATCATGTTCTTCTACTACATTATAATTTATCGACGTTCCTCTTGGAGCATATCTAACAACATGGGACCAGCCTGCTTTACCTGGAACCTCTGAGTAAAATACTTGTTCACATTGGCTTGGAAGAACATAGGGATCTAAGCTTGGCTCAACATTCCTTGTATTAACCATGGTAAATCCATTATCATGTTGAATAAAAGTTCTATCGGGATCACATTCATTGATTCGTACCATGCACCATTTAACATCGAACACAACTAATTTGAAGGATTTAAAGTCACACTCAAGTATATCATCCAGATACCCATAGTATCGATTTGTAGATACTTATGGATGTATGTCACCTATAGATGCAATGTTCTCTTCCTGAAATACTGCAATTATCCCACTATCTGAAGTTTTCCTATTTTCATCCAACATTTTGATGTGAAATTTGCGGCCATTGCACCACATTAACTTGTGTTGTTTCAACTGCAATATGAAAAACACGTAAAAAATACATTGTCATTATTTGATAAACATATTTTTACTTGGAAATTTTTCAAAATTAATAAAAAATCACACCATATGCATCAATATAATTGTAAAAAATTAAGTAGTATAGGTTAATTATATGCTTGTCTGGTAATGTACTAAACCATGTGCTAAATCAATTTCCCTCTGTGTAAGATTGGTATCTCCATTACATTTAGCTTCTTTGACCAATGTAGATAGACCATACCATGATAACTTACCATTATTATCTTGTTTGTGTCGTTCAATCCATACCTTCATCCAATCAACATTGTTTGCAATATATAAATGCATTGCATCCCACTCTCGGCCAGTTGTATTAAAATAAAACAGTTCACATGCATACATATAATTATTTAACACATTATACCACTATAATATTGGATTGTGCATGAAGTCTAAAAACTAAATAAGTATGATATACATAAAAAAAAAAATCAAATGTACTATAAATCTCCACTATATACTTACATCTCACTTTCCTCATTGTACCTTTCCTCGATAGGTGCTCCCCTTCAAATGTTTTTATGGATTTGACATCCCAAATGCGATCCAATACATTGATACTTTTTCCTATTGTCGAACTATATTGACTAATATAAACCATGGTTTTATATACCATATATCCCTCTACCATAGAACCCTCAGGACGTTCACTTTGTTTGACCAAAGCCTTATAATATTTCAAGTGCCTCTCAACCATCCACATTGATCTTGTGTGTACAGGTCCACACTTTTCAATCTCCTCAACTTGGTGTATGAGGTAGTGTTCTTGTGCATTGAAAAATGTCGGAGGTAGATACTTTTGCATTTCACACATTAGACGAGTAATTTGTTTCCTCCAATACTTTATATCTTCTTTATCGATTTCTTTAGATGGAAACCATCTACAAATGAAACAAGAAAATCACAAGTTTCAACAATAAGATATATAGTACATTACAAGTAAAACGCGTGCAGTCAAATATAATTTAATGTACAACAAATTATTAAATAAATTACACTTTGCATATAAATTTCTAGTTACCTCACATATTTCACAAGATCATATATAAATTGTTTAACATTGTTGTCAAAGTTGTCTGGGAGAGATAGAGGTAGAACATATTGTAACAAAAAAAATAATCAATGATTATATATTCTGAAATGAGTATAAAACAAAAATACTAACAAGATGTTTCATATTAATATGCAAACATATACACAAAAATAATTACCTTAATGAATGTATGCCAATCATGAGTATTTACCCCACCCGATTCACCTTTCTTTGTTAGGATATTCTTTATATTTGAAGAAAATCCAGTGGGAAATTTAAATTTTTCAATAACCCCTTTAACATCCTTGCTTTGTTGCTCCATCAATAACCATGGAAGAGAGCTTAGATTTTGGACGTCTCTATCTCTATTTGAATGAATCGCACTTTTCATTGCATGATTGGCCTCCTTAATGTCATTACAAATCTTGACATTTTTTTCTTTATCTCTCCTTCCATATAAGATTCCCCATAAGGTATATGTTACATTCTTCCCGATGTGCAATATATCAAACAAATGAACAATATCTAGGTGTTGATAGTAGGGGACCCTACTAAATTTCTCAGAATATATTTTCATTTCTCGTGGGAGTGCCTGTTATTAATTCCTTGCCAACCTGCAAGGTGAATCATAGTTTAAGATATTATAACAACAATAACTGTCAAATAATAAAATGAAGAAAATGTAATAAAAATATAAAATAATCCAAACATTTCATGTATAATGACAAAGATATGATTTAATCCATACCTTGAGAGATTCTATTATATTGCAACTTGCATATACCAGGTGTCATTCTCTGTGGTCTTAATCCAATCTCTTCTTTCCCATTGAAAATATGGTTTTCGGTTCTTCGGTACCTATGGTTCTTAGAGAGGAAGTGCCTTGACTCATCAAACACCTCCTTTCCTAGGCTTCTTGAATGACAAGATTTCAATTTAGGACCACAACTGGACAAGAAAAAATTCCCTTTGTTTGCATACCTACAAGAGATGGATTAATTTGTATTTCAATTATTAATTGAAGTATGTATAATGAATGGAATATTTACAAAAAAAATATATGAAATGAACTTCATAAAACTAGTAAACACTATTAAAGTGCATGGTAATGTTATAATATACCACAAAAATGTGTTAGCCCTGGGGCATTGTGAATTTTCCATACAAGCATTGCATGGAATTCAAATTCCCTTTGTGCATCTACTAGTTTGGAGATATCATACATAGTGATGCCCTTCCATAAGTCTAGTAACTCATCAATAATAGGATTGATATTTTCATACATATATTTGACCTGGTACTTACCTGATTGATTGAAATTACAATACATAATTCCAAAATATATGAGTAACAAAAAAAAGACATAATTATAAGACATGATTGAACATATATGAGTAAACACAAAAATATAAGACATAAGTATGAAACAAACAAGACAAATCATGATATGTTATTGTGTAAACGAATATATTTATTCTAAACAAGATAATACCTGGAACAATCATTTTCAACATTATGTGCTCCCTCCTTATTGACATCCAAGGAGGAATGTTATTGTTGATAAAAAAATGGGCCACACCGAGTAAATAAATCTTAACTCTCCAAATGGATTGACTCCGTCAGCTGGTAATGAAAGCTTATGATTATGAGATTCTTCTTTAAAATTTGGCCATATTTCCTTTATATTCGTAAATGCAGATCTATATGCAGGCATTCAAATAACACCATCTTGAATTATTTTTGTTGCATGGTAATCCATAAAGTGTGCTATGCTTTTTCACCTGAACAATTGTTGTAGACGTGGAATTATGGGACTATAGCGAAAAACCTTGTGAGGGAAAATTTTTGTTACTTTATATGTTTGATATAAACTCTCATCACATTTTGGGAATTTTTCTTTCGAAAAATGTTATTTATAATAGAGAATATCATCATTAGGACATGCACGAATAACTTGATACTCCATTCCAATATCTTTCATAAGGGCATGTAAATCTCGATACGTGCGAGGTAAAACATTTGACGGTCGTAACATAAATTCTCCTAACAATCCACAACATCAGAAATCAGTAGTGTTGGTTAATCTAAAAAATATACATATTGCATCCAAATAATGTTACAAATGGTGATCGACATACTAACATTGAAATCAAAGGAAAAAAATCATTGCTTTATCATGAAGTACTAAATGTCACAAAATATATTACATACCTCAGGAGTTGTGTCACACATGTTTTTGGAAAACCATTCACCACCTTTAAGTTGACTAGAAGAAATACAACATAGAGAAGAGATGTTTTTGAGCCTTCATAAAGAGGCTGAGTTCCCTTCTGAAGTACAGGTATATCATAACCACCAACATACGGGTCATCATCATCATCCCTTCCTGCAACATTATTAAATGTATCCTAGATAATTCTATTCGTCCCAACTTCATCTAATGTGTTATCAACATCATTATCTTCTTCCATAGGATCTGTTGACCACGATCTTATCCCTATTAAAATTTCCATGAGCCACCCGGTTTAAATCATCAAATTCTCTCGCCCTGTCTTGAAAAGTTCATTAGCTGTCTATCGTTGCCCTCTCTTAGCTTTAAAATCGCCTTTTAATGCCCAAAACCCATATTTGCAAATATTTTGGGGCCCATCTCCTTTCGGTCTCAGCCCCCCTTCACTTTATGCCCCACGTGACCAAGGCGCTAGACCTCGTGCTAGACCAAAAGGTGCTCTCCGTGTAAGATCGTCGGGTGTGTTCTGTGTCATTCGATTAAATATAAATCTACGGTCCGCAAACAGTTTGCCATGGTGGTCCCTGCGCCCGCGTTCATTGCTCAAAACCAGCCTGTTTATTTCGCACCACCTTTGCTGGGCAGGTGGTATTCCGCAAATCGTAGCGATTCCATACATTGATCGCCGCATGTCCCTCTGTACGGTCCCAAAACCGCTCCATTTCACGCATCATCTTTCTCTCGTAGTCGCGCAACGAAATTTATGTGAGTTTTCCGATCCATAGACCTCCATCCAACGGCTGCCAATCTCCCAAGCTGCGCGAATTTTAGTCCCGGTGCACAGTACTTCGGGCCTGCCATTCTATCGCCCTCCGGTGAAGTATTAGCCATTGATTTCGTTTTTTATTGTAAGGCCCAGATTTGTTCCCCCCCCGCCGTTGAATATTCCACCATTGCTCCTGTTCCTCCACGTCACCCGTCCCACACAGTCCGTCGTACGTCCACCTCCGCATCACAAACTCCACGTGTCTATCATGTTTTTCTCTCCATCATTCATATATTCTGTTCGTGCGTTATATGCTTATGTGTTACATTTTAGCTCCAGTCAGTTCGTTTACCGTTCCTCCACTGCATCCTTCCACCACCCCGCATCGTTTTTCCATTTCAATGAGTCTGCGCTACCATGTCCATGAATCCCGTCACGTCATCGTCCCGGTGCCTGGTTTTCTTTAACATGTTTGTGGGTTTTGCAGGTTGCAGCGACATGGAATTGCCATTAATTTCTGCCCCCATTACAGTAATCGAAGATGCATCTAATCATCGGCTTGCAGAGGCAAAATTCATAAGGAAATATCCGAGGTAGTTGCTGAGGCGTGATCATCATTTAAGGAGCAGTGATTGAAAGATATCAAACCCTCCAGGGTAATTCAAAACTCAAATCGAGCAAATGAAGAATTAATGGCACAGATAGAGAATATCAATGAAGAGCAAGGGGATTAAAGAAATTCATTTAAGGACTTTGGGGCTTTTACATAACCTTTTGAAAGCAAAGTACCAAATCGAAGACCCTGCAAATCACTAGAAAGATCTTTTCATAGAAAACAATGCCCTCAAGGCTTATTTCAGCCGAGTTTTCTTCAAGAAAGGACATAATGTTCATGTGAATTTCTCTCTATACCGTGTTCCTGAAGAGATTTTCTACCCAGAGCATTTATTTCTGCCGGCAGCAGAGTACACACAGCTCAGCATGGTCATTCAGCATTGTGGGCGCAAAGGTTTTCCGCCATTTTGTTTAAATTAAGCCAATTAAATGAGCATCACCTACCTCATTTTCTAGAGTTTTCTGTTTCTTCTATAAAAACCAGAAAGAAAGACATTGTAAGGGTTCTAGAATTTTATCAAAAAATTGTGCAGTGAAAGGCATTTTTTGTATACATCTTGTAAAGTTTCTGTGTGAAGGCTCAGAGCCCGTAGGGTCTCAGTGAGGAGGAGTTCTATCTGTAATGAGGATTCTGGTCTTTGGTATTTCACAGTATGTAACTTTCTCTTATGTGTTTAATATAACATTTCATTTCATCCACTTTCTTGTATCATGTTTTGGAATGTGAGTGGCTCACTTGTTTGGTAAGGATTCATCCTAGTTGATGCCCATACTTAAATCAGTCAAGTGCTTTAAATATGGCTCATGCATGATATACTGTTCCATATTCATTTCATCCATCTTTCTACTATATTAGTTGAATTGGGAGGGTGCTTTTAAAACGCCATTGTCATGTATGGATTCTTAGAATGATAAGACCATATATGGCTCTGTTGTGTATCTGGGTATCAGTCCAAAGTTAACTAATATCTTCTCATATTTCTTTCACCGCATACACCTTCTAATATTTTATTTTTGTGGCATATTACTTGAATCAGCCCTCTTTACAGTAAATTGTATCTTAACTGTCTGATGCTTTTGTGTTGCAGCTTTGCATTGTGTCTTTGCAATATTACTTTCCCTGTGGCAGTTTTTGTAAGTTCTGGTCCCATTTAAAATCAATTTCCTTGTTTACAAGAGATATCAGGAGAGCTTTTGGATTGACACCCAAGTTATATTACATACTCCTTGCTATGATAAGATGTCCTAGGCACTGGTCTATGGAAACTCTAGGCTATCTCTAGGAGTGACAACAATAGTCTACAACATCTTTCTGGTGTCGTTTCCAGGGAACGAATTTAAGAAAATCATTATCCCTGGGCCTCGACAAATCATATTCACTCTCTAATCAGGTGAGCACAGAGAGTTGAAGAGTTGTATATCTCTCACCTTGGCGACTCCACTGTTGTTTATTTGATAAATCTATTGGTAGTCTTGGCTCCTCGTAAGCCACATCTGAGGTCAGATACATCACAGTCAAAGACACCTTCAGTATCTGACCCTGAGAAGATTATACATAGAAGAAGCTGGAAAGAAAGGAAGTCAGCCCGTGCTGAGATCCTTGAATATTCTGTAGAAGATTATCCATCCTCTTCTTCTCAAGAAATCCAAGTAGAAAATCCCGACTCCACTGAGGAAAATCCTGAATATTACTCAGATAGCCCACCCCGAGGAAGTGCTAGAACTAAAGAGAATTTTCATCCTACCTCTAAGGCTGAGGAAGTTAAAGAAGTTACAGAGTAGCCCCTGTTAACCGTGAACTGTTCCCATCTACACCTCAAGCTTCTGTACAGTATATTCTTGTTGTTATTCATACTCCACTCCCACCTCCTCCAATGGCTAATGTCACAGCTTTTTTGTTGAACAAATATGCTCCCCTAGCATTGCCTCAAGTGTTAAATGATATGCCATGGGGTTATTTGAAGATCTTGCCCAGATTCACTGGTGAAAATGAAATAGATGCTTAGAAACATCTTGAGACCTTCTGCTCCTTTGCAGAAAAATTTAATGTAGAACATTTGGATGTGGTCTTAAGACTATTTGTGCAATCTCTGGACGGTGAAGCCAGAAAATGGTTCAAAACATTAGGAAACCGTTCCGTAACCACTTGGGATGATATGGAAAATACCTTTCTCAGGAAATGGGGAGAAAAGAAAGATCATGGACAGTGTCTTACTGAGTTCAATACTCATAAGAAGAAACATAAAGAAGGGGTGTCAGAATTCATCAAAATATTTAACAAGTTATATCTAAATATCCCTGCAGATATGAAGCCGCATCAGAATGCTGCAAAAGTTGTTTTCATAGCTGCCTTCGACTCTGATTTTGGTTTCTCTCTCAGAGAAAGAAAGCTGCCACCCTAGATGATGCTCAGTCAAATGCTCTTGAGTTGGAAGCAAATTTTTCCTCCACTGGAAAATTAAAAGGGAAAGCTGAACAAGATACCAGAAGAAGAGGTAAAGAGGAAGTATCTACTTCTAATCAGGATAAGGATTCGGATAAAATCGAAGAAATGAACAGAATGATTAAGAATCTTTCTAATAAACTAGTCAAGCTTGAATTGGAGACCAAGAATTCAGCTTCCAAGAATTTCCAGAATACTCCAAACAGGGGTTACAATCCTCAATATAGAAAGCCACCCCTACAAATATTGCCAAGGGAAGCAAAGGAGCAGCATGATCAGGTACCACACCCATTGTACCTGGAAGGCCCAGTAGATGACTCCATTGAAGAGGCTGCCTATGAGTTGCAAGATGCAAATCTTGCTTTCTCCAACAATGATGAAGTTGAATGCCCATTGCATGAAGAAGAAGAAGAGATCAGAGACACAGAAGATGCATAAATCGATCATTACTGCAAACAGTTTAATGGTTTCATGCAAGCACATTTTAACATAAAATATGATCTCAGATCTTCAAGGAAGAGAACTCGAACTCAGGATCAAGAAGAAGAGCCTCCCCAAAAGGAAGTATCAGCTCAAAAGGAGTCAACAATGCAGAAAGCCACAAACAAAGGTGAGAGTCCTCTAAACAAACCTCTGCAGCCTACTGATCAAGTTCCTTCTTCTTCAAAAGTAGTCACTCCTCCTAATGTCAAGTATGTGTCAAAAGAAGTTAAAGCTTCAGCAGAAAATAAAGAGTCAAAAGACATTGTAATAGAAAAGTCCCCTCCTGCTTTTAATCTGCAAAAATAACTTGAAAAATTCAAAATTCCAGTTCCCCTAACTGAGCTGTTGAGACAACCAGTATATCAATCTCAAGTTACTTCTTTCATGTTCCCTCCTGAAGCACCAAAAATTCCAGATAGCTTAAACCTTCAAGAAGAAAGACCCATGGTAGTCTTTGGTCCACATGTCGAGGAGATAGACCCCTCTACTCCTCCTTTCTATGTGTCTCTAGTGATTCATGACCTGCTGTTACACAATTGTATGTTAGATTCTGGAGCTTCCCATAATCTTATGCCCTTGTCAGTCATGGAAAAACTAGGACTACAAATCACGCGTCCATATAAAGACCTATATTCATTTGATTCCAAAAGAGTTAAATGCTTGGGAATGATTAAAGATTTAGTGGTCAATCTGGCCCAAATTCCAGCAAAAAGTGTAGTAATGGACATTGTGGTGGCTGATATCCCAGCTCGCTTCGGCATGCTGTTGTTAAGGTCCTGGGGAACAAAAATTGGTGGGTCACTCAAATTGGATTTAACGTATGCCACTATTCCAATTTTTGGTGGTCAGGAGAGGAGGTTATATAGAGAAACCAGATTTGTCAAAATGGTAACTAAAGCTGACAGCTCAGAAAATTCACCAATCTACAGCAAGGAAGGAGATTTCTCATGTTTGATGTTGGAAGAAGGTCAAAATTACGTTCATGAACCTTCCTTTTGTCAAATCAAGACTGAGAAGCCTTCAGAAAACCATGAAGCAGGAGTATGGACTTTACATTTTGATGGAAAAAATTCAAGAGAAGGTAATGGGGCTGGAGTATTATTAATCTCTCCTACAGGCAAATGGATCCCACTGTCTTTCAAATTGGAATATGAGGCTACTAATAATGTAGCTGAATATGAAGCACTTCTATTGGGATTACAGACAGCCAGGAGCATGGGCATACATTGTTTAAAGGTTCTGGGAGATTCTGAGCTGGTGGTCAGACAAATCAAGAATCAATGTCAAGCCAAGCATCCTCGACTGAGGGCATACAGGAATGAAGTATGGGACATGGTGGAGAACTTATTCTTGGCATTCAATATCCAGTTCATGCCCTGGGAGCATAATAGAATGGCAGATTCTCTTGCTGTAGCTGCCAGTACATTTCGTCCTCCTCAGAATCCTCTCCTGAGGTACGTTACAGACCATCAATCCCGGATAATATTAAGCACTGGCAGGTATTTGAAGATGAGGAACAAATGAGGAGATTCCTGGAAACAGTGGGAGAATTCTCTAATATGGAGATTGATGATTGTGAGGAAGATGAGGCCGAGAATATTCCAGAAAATAAATGGGAAGAGAAAATGGCAGGCAGTAAAGTGCTGCAACTGAAAGGAAATGTCATCCCTAGAGGGTTGGTGCCTCTAGAAAGATTATTTGATAAAAATGATGTCCCTTTCCAGCCTAGTAAATTAATAGAAGAAGATCAAGTGGAAGATCTGAATCTGGGTACCAATGTTGAGCCCAAAATTGTCAAATTATCCAAGAAGGTCCCAGAGGAATATAAAGAAAAATACCTGAAATTATTTCAATCTTATAAGGATGTATTTTCATGGTCCTATCTGGACCTTAAAACTTTTGATATTAGCATAATGCAGCATAAAATTCCTCTGAGGGAAGATGCGAAACCTTATAAGCATAAGCTTAGACAGATAAATCCTCTGCTGCTTCCCTCCATTGAAAAAGAAATTAAGAAGATGCTAAAGGCCAAAATAATTGTGCCATTAAGGTATTCAGAATGGGTTGCTAATTTGGTCCCTGTCCGAAAGAAGAATGGAGAAATAAGGTTGTGTGTGGATTTCAGGAATTTAAACAGAGCATCTTTAAAATATAACTATCCACTACCAAAGATGGACCACATTCTGCAGAAAGTGGTTGGAGCCTCTAGAATGTCAATGATGGATGGTTTTTTTGGTTATAATCAGGTAGCTGTGCTCCAAGAGGATCAGAAGAAGACTGCTTTCACCACACCATGGGGAACATTTATGTACGCCAGGATTCCTTTTGGATTAATTAATGCAGGGGCCACTTTTCAGAGGGCCATGGACATAGCCTTTGTTGGGGAGCAAGATAAGTTCTTGGTAGTATACCTTGATGATATTACAGTGTTTTCAAAAAATGATGTTGAACACATTGAGCATTTACGAAGAACTTTTGAAAAATGCAGAAGGTATGGATTTTCTCTCAATCCACAAAAGTCTTTATTTGCATTAGAGGAAGGCAAACTTTTGGGGCATATTGTAACTAAAGATGGGGTAAGGATAGATCCCAAAAGAGTAGAATTCATAAATGGTATTCCTCTCCCCAAAAATAAGAAAGAGGTGCAAGTGTTTTTGGGCCGGATCAATTTCCTAAGAAGATTTATTCCTAACTATGCTGAGATAGTTAGGCATATAACAGATATGCTAAAGAAGAATAATGAGGTGAAATGGTCACAAGAGTCACGGGAGGCCTTTGCTAGGATTAAAGTTGCATTTGCTGAAGCCCCTGTACTAGCTGGACCAGATTATACTAAGCCATTTATGATATTTTCATTTGCTTCACCTCATACAGTAGCTGGAGTGTTATTACAGAAAAACGAAGAAGGATATGAGCAGCCTATAGCCTTCTTCAGTCAGGTTCTCCATGATGCAGAACTGAAGTATAATATATTGGAGAAGCAAGCTTATGCCCTGGTGAAATCCCTTAAAGCTTTTCGCATGTATGTTTTGCAGTCTCACATTACAGCAGATGTCCCTACAGCAGCTGTCAAAGACATTCTCATTCAGGGAGACAGTGAAGGGAAAAGAGGGAGATGGATTGAAAAAATACAGGAATATGATTTGGATATCAGACCTACTAAGCTAATTAAAGGACGGGGCCTTGCTAAAATTTTGTCTGAATCAAACTACCAAGATCTAGGCATAAATTTGTCTATGATTTCAAGTGAAGAGCCTGAGAGTGAAATGAAGTAGCAAGGGCTGGAGATGGCTACTCAGAAAGTACACATGAAATACCTCACCAATCCATGGTACAAAGAAATAGTTGAATATCTTTTGACACTTAGCTGTCCCCCCAGTTGTGATAAAGCAAAATACAGGGCTTTAAGATTGAAATCACAAAAGTATATAGTTGCTAATGGGCAGCTATATTGGAGAGATCCTTCTGGAATTTTACTCCTGTGCCTTACAGAAAACGAAGAAGAGAGTATAATGATAGAATTTCATGAAGGAATTTGTGGAGGACATTACAGTTGGAGAGCCACAGCTCATAAAATCCTAAAGGCTGGTTTCTACTGGCCAAAATTATTTGGAGATGTTTTTACTTGGGTCAGAGCATGTGATAAGTGTCAGAAATTTGTTGAAAGGAAAAAGTTAGCAGCTCTGCCCTTGATTCCAGTGCATGTAGATGAACCATTTCAACAATGGGGAATATATTTTATTGGAGAAATACATCCCCCATCAAGTGGAAAACATAAATGGATATTGACAGCCACAGATTACTTTACAAAATGGGTGGAAGCCATACCTGCAAGGAATGCTACAGATATTGTGATCATAAAGTTCATGGAGGAAAACATCATATCCAGGTTTGGCTGTCCTGCTAGAATAGTGACTGATAATGCACAGGCCTTCAAGTCTGCTAAATTTGTAAATTTCTGCCAGCAGTATAATATTACATTGAATCACTCCACAACTTACTACCCACAAGGGAATGGCTTGGCAGAATCTTCTAACAAAACTCTAGTGAGGGCCTTGAAGAAAACTATAAATTAAAATCAAAAGAATTGGGATTCCCAATTAAAATTTTCTCTGTGGGCCAATAGAATCACTAGCAAGAGAGCAAATGGGAAGTCCTCGTATGAACTGGTATATGGACGAGCAGCAGTGTTTCTGGTGCAGCTGGCCTTACCAATGGCACGTTTCATGCAGGAAAGTCAGGAGGAACCTGATGATATGGTCAGGAGAATCAATCAATTGGTGGAATTAGAGGAAACACGGGACCAAGTGAATCAGAGATTAACAGAGTATCAGGAGAAAATGAAAAACATTTTGATCAACATGCAAAAGACAGGAAATTGCAAATTTGAGATCCGGTGCTCAGATGGGATATCCGGAGGGCTGAAAAGGGAAAACACGGCAAGTTCGATCCACTGTGGTTCGGCCCATTTAAAATTGTGGAACAGGGAGGCAATAACACATTCACATTGGAGAATTTACAGGGGGACTTGTTGGATGCTCCTGTAAACGACCAATTCCTCAAACCCTACTTCCAATTCTGATTCAGGTCGAGGTGGCCTGACTGTATCATATTGTATATTAGTTTTTTGTTTTATTGCTATCTGAATGGTGCGAGTGTCATAATGAATCATGAAACGAAAAGGTTTTTGAGAAGCAGAGTCCATAGGTTTTACATAAGATTATGATCAGGAGGTCTGCAGGTTCTCGACACGTCCAAGTATGAATGTGTCGTCCCCAGATGGAGCCAGTGTTGACCACGATCTTCTCCCTATTAAAATTTCCATGAGCCATCCGGTTTAAATCATCAAATTCTCTCGCCCTGTCTTGCAAAGTTCATTGGTTGTCTATCGTTGCCCTCTCTTAGCTTTAAAATCGCCTTTTAATGCCCAAAGCCCATATTTGCAAATATTTTGGGGCCCAGCTCCTTTCGGTCTCAGCCCCCCTTCACTTTATGCCCCACGAGACCAAGGCGCTAGACCTCGTGCTAGACCAAAAGGCACTCTCCTTGTAAGATCTTCGGGCGTGTTCTGTGCCGTCCGATTAAATATAAATCTACGGTCCGCAAACAGTTTGCCATGGTGGTCCTCGTGCCCACGTTCATCGCTCAAAACCGTCCTGTTTATTTCGTACCACCTTTTCTGGGCAAGCGGTATTCCGCAAATCGTAGCGATCCCATACGTTGATCGCCGCGTGTCCCTCTGTACGGTCCCAAAACCGCTCCATTTTGTGCATTATCTTTCGATCGTAGTCGCGTAGCACAATTTATGTGAGTCGTCCGATCCGTAGAACTTCATCCAACGGCTGCCAATCTCCCAAGCTGCGCGAATTTTAGTCCCGATGCACAGTACTTCAGGCCCGCCATTCTATCGCCCTCCGGTGAAGTATTAGCCGTTGATTTCGTTTTTTATCGTAAGGCCCAGATTTGTTCCCCCCCCGCCGTTGACTATTCCACCATTGCTCCTATTCCTCCACGTCACTCGTCCCACACAGTACGTCGTACGTCCACCTTCGCGTCACAAAATCCACGTGTCTATCGTGTTTTTCTCTCCATCATTCATATATTATGTTCGTGCGTTATATGTTTATGTGTTACATTTTAGCTCCATTCAGCTCGTTTACCGTTCCTCCGCTGCATCCTTCCACCACCCCGCATCGTTTTTCCATTTCAATGAGTCTGCGCTACCATGTCCATGAATCCCGTCACACCATCGTCCCGGTGCCTGGTTTTCTTTAACATGTTTGTGGGTTTTGCAGGTTGCAGTGACGTGAAATTGCCATTAATTTCTGCCCCCATTACAGAAATCGAAGATGGATCTAATCATCGGCTTGCAGAGGCAGAATTCATAAAGAAAGATCCGGGGTAGTTGCTGAGGCGTGATCATCATTTAAGGAGCAGTGATTGAAAGATATCAAACCCTCCAGGGTAATTCAAAACTCAAATCGAGCAAATGAAGAATTAATGGCGCAGATAGAGAATATCAATGAAGAGCAAGGGGATTAAAAAAATGCATTTAAGGACTTTGGGGCTTTTACATAACCTTTTGAAAGTGAAGTGCCAGATCGAAGACCCTGCAGATCACTGGAAATATCTTTTCACAGAAAACAATGCCCTCAAGGCTTATTTCGGCCGAGTTTTCTTCAGGAAAGGACATAATGTTCATGTGAATTTCTCTCTATACCGTGTTCCTGAAGAGATTTTCTACCCAGTGCATTTATTTCTGCCGGCAGCAGAGTACACACAGCTCAGCATGGTCATTCAGCAGTGTGGGCGCAAAGGTTTTCCGCCATTTTGTTTAAATTAAGCCAATTAAATGAGCATCACCTACCTCATTTTCTAGAGTTTTATGTTTCTTCTATAAAAACCAGAAAGAAAGACATTGTAAGGGTTCTAGACTTTTATCAGAAAACTATGCAGTGAAAGGCATTTTTTGTATACATCTTGTAAAGTTTCTGTGTGAAGGCTCAGAGCCTGTAGGGTCTCAGTGAGGAGGAGTTCTATCTGTAATGAGGATTTTGGTCTTTGGTATTTCACAGTGTGTAACTTTCTCTTATGTGTTTAATATAACATTTTATTTCATCCACTTTCTTGTATCATGTTTTGGAATGCGAGTGGCTCACTAGTTTGGTAAGGATTCATCCTAGTTGATGCCCATACTTAAATTAGTCAAGCGCTTTAAATATGGCTCATGCATGATATACTGTTCCATATTCATTTCATCCATCTTTCTGCTATATTAGTTGCATTGGGAGGGTGCTTTTAAAACGCCATTGTCATGTATGGATTCTTAGAATGATAAGCCCATATATGGCTCTGTTGTGTATCTGGGTATCAGTCCAAAGTTAACTAATATCTTCTCATATTTCTTTCACCACATACACCTTTTGATATTTTATTTCTGTGGCATATTACTTGAATCGGCCCTCTTTACAGTAACTTGTCTCTTAACTGTCTGATTCTTTTGTGTTGGAGCTTTGCATTGTGTCTCTGCAATATTAATTTCCCTGTGGCAGTTTCTGCAAGTTCTGGTCCCATTTAAAATCAATTTCCTTGTTTACAAGAGATAGCAAGAGAGCTTTTGGATTGACACCCAAGTTATATTACATGCTCCTTGCTATGATAAGATGTCCTAGGCATTGGTCTATGGCAACTCTAGGTTGTCTCTAGGAGTGACAACAATAGTCTACAACAAGATCATTAGCTTGATTTGGCTCAATATTTTCTTCATGTTCTTGAACAGGCGCTTGTACTACAACTACCTCTTCCTCATCGAGGAATGCCCTAGGAGCACCATACTAGACAATTGCAATCAATAAAATAATATTAGTCAGCTATCACAAATATTTAAACGATATAAATGTTTACAAATATAATATAGCAAAACAAAAACAACAAAGATCTAGACAAAGACAACTTAGCTAGTTAACTAATCAAGATTTTCATATGGCTCAACTTAAAACATACATGTTCATAATAATCAAAGTAAAAATACCATTAATGGGAATGATTCCATTGAATATATTAAAAAATCAGTTTAACCGCATAGATTTAATGAGTTTAATAATATGAACATGTAATAGTGAATATATATATATATATATATATATATATATATATATATATACACCAGTATAGACCCATCTAACTCTAGTTCTATGAAGAGTCGAGAGGGATCAAATCCCTTGTGTTGAAAACTCATTTTTTGAGTAACAAAATGAGGAGAGGTCAAAAGGAGGACAATTTCAAAACCTAGCACTGGAAAAAGGAACAAATGTGAAATTGATCAATGTTGGAATGAGGACTTTTGGAGACTCCTAACACTAGAAAAGGGTACAATTTCAAAATCAATGTTACTATAAAATAGCCTAATTGCAAATTCTACTGGTAGAAATAAGTCTAATTGACAAACTCAATGCTAGAATAAAGAGAAATTAGGAAACCTAACTCTACAAAAGGGCACATTTGGAATTCCTAGCATTGGAAAAGGAAACAAGGAGGAATCTTAGCACTATAAAACAAGGTATATGAGAAACAATATAGCACTATAAAGTTAAAACATTGAAAAATAAGTGTTATGAAAAGGAAAATTTAAAAATTTAGTGCTAGGAATGAAGGAAATTGGAAAACCTATTGCTACGAGGGAGGGAAAAATGAAATCCTAGCAGTAGAAACTTGAACAAATGAGAAACATAGTGCACCAATGAGGAGAGGAGGTTATTTTTGGAGAGAGAGAGAGAGATCGTCAATGAATTACAAAACTACCTAACATAAATATTAATTTCAAACTACCATAAATATTAATTCCAAACTACCTAGCATAAATATTCATGAAAAAACGTAAATATTAATTGCAAATTAACTACCTAGAACTCATCATGATATTTTTTATCAATGCATAAAACACAAAATGAATATTTTGGAAGATTGTCACTTGTGCAACTAACTATATATTTGAACTCAGTAAAGACCAAGTCTCTTATGGCATGTATAAAAAATATAAAGAAAAAGTCTCTTATGGTCTAATGGATGATAATGAATAAGTATTTACTAATGGATGATATTGATCTCCGCCTTCAACATGTCCATAAGTTCTACAATGATTTTTAGTTGTTGTTATTAAAAGTCTCCTTACTTTCAAGCCCTTGCACTTTTTACCAGGGAAACATTTTTCATCCTCCGAAGCCCCTGATCTCGATCCCACATCTCCTTGGGCCAATCCTTGAGGAACATTATCTGACATTTTTCCTCACCAAATAGCTTTCAGTGATTATTATCAATCAAAATTAATAACCTCAAAATAGGCCTATAACATTTGAAAGCATGGGATGTATAACAAGAATGTGGAATTTGTAAATAGGTATTCAGCCCTATATATATATAAACCAATTTCTCGTCGGATAAATGTTGCACAATGGTAAAATTCCATTAATGCTGAAATTTGGCCGGTAAAATGCCATTAATTCGGATCATCGAATATCCAACTCTATGTAATTAACGTTAGATATTCGATGATCATCGGGCTTTTAAGCAAAAAAAAAAAAATACATTAAACGTCTGACGGTGGTTTCATTTTTATTCGTTTGTTGGATTTTGCCATCAAATTTTAACCCGAAATGTGGTAGTGTCCTTTCCATTCAATTTTGAAACCACATGATATCTGACACCCTCCAAAATAATCCTCCTGGATTTTTCCATGTCTTTCTTCCACTTAGAAAGTGCTTGTGCATCTGATGTTGTTGGTTTTGGAATATCAATTTGTGTGTATTCCCACACTCCATTGTCATCCATGACTACTTCCATCCTATCTTTCCAAGCACAAAAATATGAGGTGCCCTCCAATGCATACTCAAGCCTCAACACGTTGAAAGAAATTTTTCTTGCACTAAAGAGAATCTACACCAAAAACTTTGAAAATCAAAATTTCTCTAAGAGAATATCCATAACAAGGTTTCTATGTAGTATTATTTAGCACTAATACCATGTAGAAATTGCAAGAAATTCTCTACTTCTAATGAAGTCAAACTGAAATTGAGGGACAAAAAATTATTCTACTATTCTGCGGAAAGGAAAAAACATGATAGAAACCCATGCAATAACATGCAACCATTAAAACACAAGGAACACAATGATATTACAGGGGAACCCAACTTGGAAAAAACCCTCTGTTGCTTTGCAATAATTTATATGAGAATATGTATCAAATACAATGTCTTGCTTCAATACTAAAGGACACCCTGCACTGCAATTCTGATCTCCTGCTCACTGACCTGCTCTGAAAAAAACTTAGCCAAAATATGCCTCTACTATCCTACTATTTCCTTGCTCAATCCCTGAGGAAATTATCCACTAAAAAATAGGAAAATCCCCTATTTCCTTGTACAAATCCTGAAGGAATCGACCACCTTCTTAATGCAAAAACACTATACACTCAACTAGTATACAATTGATAATTATAATGTGCCTTTTCCTCCAATCCAAATAGGAAATTCGAATTACATGCATGACTGGGACTATTTTTAATAAATTGATTAGTTAAATGAGAGATTAGTGAGTTAACAATTTTTATAACTACTCAATTGAACTCCTACTAACTCCACTAAAGACTAGAGCACAATTAATTGAGTTTAACTAACAATAACTCCACTAGATTGCTAAATTCTAGCAATCAACCCATGCACAATTCTAATTCTATCCTATAACTGGAATTCACCAATTTAGCTAGGATACAAATCAACGTCACTCCAGCTAACTGCAATCCAAGTGATCCCGCTAATGTGGAAAATTGAATTTCTCCATTTGACTAAGGCACAATTCACATGAAGCCATTTCTTGTGTTGGAAATACTGAGAGGGGGGGTGAATCAGTATTGATTTCAATTAGAGCATTAGTTAATATTAAATTATTATCAGTGTTTGTACAATGATAGCAACAAACAAGAGGAACACAAATGCACACATATTTTAAGGTGGAAACCCACTCCGAGACAAAAACCACCTAATGCTTTTCTAATAATTCTTTAATATTGAACTCCAATTGAAAATAAAGCTCCAACTTCCTAGAATCTAGAAAATAATTCTTCTCCACCTCCCACTGGATGGAAGCTCCAACGCCCTAGATTCTTCAATAGTCAGCCGAATGGATGCCCCAACACCCAATGAGCTACAACTCACCCTAGCACCACCCTACCACCCTGTAGAAGAATAAAAGAAGAATGGATTCTCGTACCAGGGAAAATGGTCCACTTTACAATGATATAGAATGATGTAGAAGAAGAAGGCACACTAAAACATAACCCCAACTATGACACAACCACCTAATGATGATCCTAGACCACCCGAAACTACCTCTTCAACTCTTGGCAGATAGACACTATTACAATTTGTACAATAATGTATTTACAATGACTTAGTACAATGATACCTTTACAATGATTGTATGCAGTGCTGCCCACTTGAAGAATTAATGTGATGAACTTCTTGCTGTTGTTATGTACCTTGGTTTCTGCTCTTGTCATGTTACCCTTTGCTACACCTTGCTTTTATTTGCTTCCCTAGAAAGTCTGGTCCTTTACGGCCCTTGACAACACATGATCTAGCTTTTTCTTTGCCTTCTAGGAGCTCAATATTGAATCTAGTGTATCTCTGTTATTTCAAAT
This sequence comes from Pinus albicaulis, assembly GCA_034641835.2. Lineage (NCBI taxonomy): Eukaryota > Viridiplantae > Streptophyta > Pinopsida > Pinales > Pinaceae > Pinus > Pinus albicaulis. Next base: position 519,163,498 of record CM076572.1, on the reverse strand, counting down.
CCCCAATATTTTATTTTCGGTATTGTGGTATTCCTCTGAGTCATCTTTCCAATGCCACAGGTCTGACCCAATTTGGATTCTTCAAGGGAGATTTATACCCAATCTCTCACAATGCCCTAATTATTGACTATTTCAGCAGAGCGAACTTGTACAGCGTGCCACATGTCACTGTTTCATCATTCGGCTCTGAAATTGATAGAGAAAAAACTATAGACTGTGCATATCTGCCACCTTTTATGGAATTCCAATCCAATACTTAGAGTGAGAATTATGACTATTTTCCCAAAGTCACTTCTTTGAGATGAATTTCAGGAGCCTGCAAAAACACTGACTTCCACAGATCATATCTTCAAAAATATTGTGCACCTTGATCTGAAATTTTCACAGCAACTTCCTCAGGATTTTGGATTTGCCTCATAAAAAATTCAGATTTTAAACCTTCATATAAAAAGAATTTAGAGCACAAATTCCACGATGACCTATTTCAGATAACGAAATCCCTTACATGAGGAGGATATGAGGATCACAATTTATATAAATGCTTAGGTTGAGAGAGGCTTCAACAAGTGAACGTGGGAGGGATTTTAGGAACTTAAAAAATATTAATTATGAATTTTCAATGACCCATGCCACAACCCCATGGGGTTTTATCCCACTAACTGGGAGTACAAACTTCAAACATGAATATCCTTCAAACTGTGAAGAATTACATGGCATGTCACATATCAACAGAAACATCTCGAAAAGTAGAAACCATAAAAGGAATTATTGAGCTAGAATATATTAATTTGGTAGGTAAAAATTCCCATGCAATATTGGGTTAGCCCCTGGTGCTGCTTGGGTTGACATCAATGACAACTGCTGATCAGCAATCTCCCCCTTTGGCATTGATGGCAACACAAGTACTCCCCCTGCAATCATGACACCTCCTCCTAAAACATTCTCTCCTCCTTTGAGATCAATGGAAAAGAGTAACTCCCCCTGAAACACAACCATCTTGTGGACCTGTACACACTTCCACTCACCATTTATATTATGAATAAGGAAAATCTAATGAAAACTTGGGAGAATCCCAAGCTTCTCGTGAAGATATTCTAATGCTTCATGAGTACTCTCACGATCATCAACACTTCCTGCCCAATCTTCATCTGTAAAGGAATGAATAATGAGATTGTTACCCTTGGGATACCACAAGCCATATTCTATTGTTTCCTTTAGATATCAAAGAATTCTTTTGATGGAAATAATATGTGATTCTTTTGGTGTTGCTTGGAATCTTACTACTTGTCCAACTGCTTGCATAACATCTGTGCGGGAGGTTGTTACATATAGAAGACTACCAATCATAGATCTGTACAACCTTTGATCCACATCCTTAGATGAGTCGTCTATGCTCAATTTGCAACCTATTACCATTGGAGTAAGGATGGTTTTGCAATCTTCCATTTTAAATTTCTTGAGCATTTCCTTAATGTACTTGGCTTGACATATAAATATTCCTTTCTCTTGCTGAGATATCTGAAGCCCTAAGAAGTATGTGAGCTCACCAAGTAAATACATCTCGAAATCACTTTGCACCTTTGCAGCAAACTTCTTACTTAGTCGATCATCATTGCTACCAAATATTATATCATCCTCTTTAGCTATTAGACATGCTTTAGTTGCTTCATCCAGAACATATATGTCGTTTGTAGCTCGACTTACTGTAGCCACAATTTCACCATACATGCCTTTATTGATTTCACATTTTGTGGAGTGGAATAGTATTATGTGTCCTTGATCACACATTTGTCCAACACTGAGAAGATTGTGATTCATGTTTTCAACCAATATAACATGCTTGGCTAGAGCATATTTGATTCCGAGAGTGACAGTACCTGATCCTATAACATCTGAAGATCCATCATTTACAAAGGACACGGTTCCATCCTTCTTCTCTTTCAGAGATACAAATTTATTTCTATCTCTAGTCATATGCTTTGAGCAACCGCTATCAACATACCACACATATTTTTTGTTTTGAGCCTTGAAAGTGAGAGCACAATTATCAGTCTTCTTCTTCTTCCATGTTCATTCGTTATGTGGCTTCAAATATTCTTCTGGAGGATTTTCAAGTCTGCAGTCTTTGGCTATGTGTCCAAAGTTTCGACATTTGTAAAATTCAATATTATTTCTTAAATGTTCAAATCTATTGATTTTTTGTTGAGCCCTGGGAGGTTCATATTTGACAAATCTCCTAGAATTCTATTTGTTCCTAGGGTACATGCAACATTCTATAGCTTTATGACCAAATTTTCCACATGAATAACAGTAGCCATAAAAAATATGTTGGTACCTGGATGGAAATTTTCATCGAGGAATTGTCTTCCAAGGCTGTTCTTTTGAATCTTGTCCAATGAAATCTACATGCATGTCAGATCTCATAGGTTCATTTTATTTTGTTGTAGAAGGTCCTGCTTCTTCTTCTTTATAACCGATGACAGTTCTGTCATTGTAAGATCGTTGATTGTTGATGAGATCTTCCAATGTCCTTGAGCTGTTGGCATAGTTTTGGATAGTTTTTCCTTTCTTCACTTCCTCACGCAGCGATACTACTTAGGCTTCTAATTCTTCCCTTTCTTGGTTTCTTTCTTCCAACTTCTTTTGAAGTGACTCTTCAATGCATTTGTGTTCTTCAACTTCAACTTTGAAACCTTGAACTTGTTCTTCAAGAGTATTGGAATGGATCTTCTCTGCCTTGAAATCTTTTATAAGCTTGATTGCTTCCTTATAAAAAATTTCTATGGTAAATCCTTCTTCTTCGTTGTTTGATACCTCTTGTTTATTATGCTTGGGTTTATTGTGCTTGGCCATAAACAATACTCTCTCATTGGCTTTTTCTTCGATGTCATTGTCTTCATCGGATGATGAGCTATCTTCTTTAGAGAGAAAGTTCCTTTTGGATCCTTATGTTGAATTTCTTAAAGCCTTTCTTTCCTTTTGAGTTGCCATCACTTCTGTTTGGACATTTTGCTACGAAATTCCCAACCTCATCACAGCCGAAACATATCAATGGAAGTTTACCTTTGAATTTTCCCTTACCAATTTTTATTTTTCTCATGAAGTAAGCATATTCTTCATTCGAAAGACCTTCTTCATCATCTCCCTTTTCTTCACACTTTCAGGTGCATGTATTTTCAATTGAAGGTTGTTTATCCTTATTGGTTTTCTTAGATGCAACGAATGCAGTTTTTGAATGCAAATTACCCTTTTCTTCATCAAGTCTCATTTCATATGCTATGAGAACTCCATGTAATTCCTCTTTGTTGAGTTTGTCCATTTTTGCATTGTATTCTAAGACCGATACCTTTGGGTTGAATCTTCCTAGTAACGTTCTAAGAATATTTCGTAAAATAGTCTTCTCATCAACTGGCTCTCCCAATCCTTCCAGATTATTGGTTATTTCATGAATGTATTGGAAGTATGTAGCAATGTTGCAATCTTCTTTCATTCTGAGTTGCTCAAATTTTTCTCTATAGATTTGAAGCTTTGCTTCTTTGACATTTGAGTCACCTGCATATATATTCTCAAGCTTGTCCCATACATTTTTGGTGGTTTTACAACCCAACACCTTATGATAAGTAGATTCAATAATTCCATTGATAATAATATTCTTTTCTTTTGCATCATTTACCAAAGTATTCTTACCTTGTTCATCCATGGTTAATGTAAATCCATTTTGAACAGTGTCCCATACTTCATAACCTTGCACCAAGAGATAGACCTCCATTATTCCTTTCTAGAGTGCATAATTATTTTGATTTAACAGAGGTACACCATTATTGGTATGCTCCATGACCTCCTTCCAGCTGTTAAACTGCTATTGAAGGAACCAAGCTCTAAAACCAATTGTTGGAAATACTGAGAGGGGGGGTGAATCAGTATTCCTTTCAATTAGAGCATTAGTTAATCTTCAATTATTATCAGTGTTTGTACAATGATAGCAGCAAACAAGAGGAACAAAAATGCACACAGTTTTTAAGGTGGAAACCCACTCCGGGACAAAAACCACCTAATGCTTTTCTAATAATTCTTTAATATTCAACTCCAATTGAAAATAAAGCTCCAACTTCCTAAAATCTAGAAAAGAATTCTTCTCCAGCTCCCACTAGATGGACGCTCCAATGCTCGAGATTCTTCAGTAGTCAACTAAACGGATGCCCCAACACCCAATGAGCTACAACTCACCCTAGCACCACCCTACCACCTTGTAGAAGAATAAAAGAAGAATGGACTCCCGTACCAGGGAAAATGGTCCACTTTACAATGATATAGAATGATGTAGAAGAAGAAGACACACTAGAACATAACCCCAACTATGACACAACCACCTAATGATGATCCTAGACCACCCGACACTACCTCTTCAACTTTTGGTAGATAGACACTAGTACAATTTGTACAATAATGTATTTACAATGACTTAGTACAATGATACCTTTACGATGATTGTATGCAATGCTGCTCCCTTGAAGACTTCATGTGATGAACTTCTTGCTGTTGTTATGTACCTTGGTTGCTGCTCTTGTCATGCTACCCTCTGCTGCGCCTTGCTTTGCTTTGCTTCCCTAGAAATTCTGGTCCTTTGCAGCCCTTGACAACACACGATCTAACTTTTTCTTTGCCTTCTAGAGGCTTGATATTGAATATGGTGTATCTCTGTTATTTGAGATCCCCAATATTTGATTTTCGGTATTGTAGTATTCCTTTAATTCATCTTTCCAATGCCACAGGTTTGACCCAATTTGGATTCTTCAAGAGAGAGTTATACCCAATCTCTCACAATGCCCTAATTATGGACTGTTTCAGCAGAGCAAAATTGTACGGCGTGCCACGTGTCACTGTTTCTTCATTCAGCTCTAAAATTGATAGATAAAAAACTACAACTATTCAATATCTTCCAATTTTTACGGAATTCCAATCTAATACTCAGAGAGAGAGTTATGACGATTTTCCCAAGGTCACTTCTTTGAGATGAATTTCAGGAGCCTGCAAAAACACTGACTTCCACAGATCATATCTTCGAAAATATTGTGCACCTTGATTTGAAATTTTCACAGTAGCTTCCTCAGGATTTTGGCTTCGCCTCATATAAATTTCAGCTTCTGAACCTTCGTAGAAAAAAAAATTAGAGCGCAAATTCCACGATGACTTGTTTCAGATAATGAAATCCCTTACATGAGGAAGATATGAGGATCATAATTTATATAAATGCTTAGGTTGAGAGGGGCTTCAACAAGTGAATGTGGGAGGGATTTTAGGAGCTTAGAAAATATTAATTATGACTTTTCAATGACCCATGCCACAACCCCATGGGGTTTTAGCCCACTAACTGGGGGTATAAACTTAAAACATGAATATCTCACAAACCGTGAAGAATTACATGGTGTGCCATATATCAACGGAAACATATCGACAAGTAGAAACCATCAAAAGAATTATTGACCCAAAATATATTAATTTGGTAGGTAAAAATTCCCATGCAATATTGGGTTAGCCCTTGGTGCTGCTTGGGTTGACATCAATGACAACCGTTGATCAACATCTTGCTACAATTTTAACAATATGATTTTTTTTAAATGTCTAGAGGAAATGATAACTCGATTGGTCTCATACTTGCATGACATAGGGTTGATTCCAACCAATACCACTATAACCCTTGTGTGAACCATGCTTCCCCTCAACACATGGCCATGTGTAAGAAACCACAGATTTAAACATGGGACCTTTTAATCACATTTTCTTTGCATTTGCATGAGCTTCCCAAGTGAGCTCCCCTAGGGGTGCTAAAAAGTTACAGAATTCAACCTAACAACCACCACCCTATTTTTATCTCCTTTAAAGGAAAACCCATTAAAAATCAATGAAGAAAACAAATTTCTTTCCTAGTAGAGTCACCAATTTTGTTGCAGCATAAACCCTCCTATGGACACAAGTGTCCTCTCACTATTCTAATGAAGCTCAAAGAGAAACAAGTGATAGGCCACTATTATTTATCACACTAGATCTAGTTCATAAGTTCTCTCAATACTAATAAGTAAATATAAGAATCTTACATAGAACCAGTGCTTGCCATAATTTATCTATTTTTATGTAATTTCCACCTTTAGATTTAAGCTCTACTATTAGATACTTTCACACATAAAAAACAAAATGTACCCTTTTTAACCTTGCTTAGTATGAAAGGAAGTTAGTTTATAAATAGATATAATGTAATTATCCCAAGTTAAAATAAGATTTATCAATAAATAGTATGAAAGAACATAAATAACATGATTTGGAATGGATATATATATATATATATATATATATCAAAATTAAGAACACACAACATAGCATGTGTTGCCTTATGACTATGTGATACTTTTTTCTTCCAACCTCTTAGAATTCCTTCCATTGCCATCTCTCTATTTCATCATCATGATGACTCTCAAACTGTAGATACCATCTATCCCCTAATTTCACCTCTTCTTATATAAATTTAGAAGATCTTGGCCCAATAGGCTTGATGACACGCGAATTAGGTTGATACACATCATAAATAGTCTCGATGGCATGTGAACTAAGCAATTACAATTAATACATAGGCTTGTTAGAATGTGAATTGAGAAATTATAAGTTATGCATAAGTTTCATGCTTAATTATTAGCTTTTACCAATCTATTATGATATTTTCTCTATTTTTATAATTTTGTTCAAGTTCCATTCTCGATTAAGATATTTTTCCAATTCAGTATGAATTTTCTTCTCAATTATGAAAAAATATTATTTTGTTATTATGAAATTGTGATAAAATAATTATTTCCTTGTGGAATTATTATGAGATTTGTCCTCAATTATGTAATTTTAGCCTCAAAACATATAATACCATCCTTCCAAGCTACATGGTGGCAAATACACATATGACAATTTGACACAATTGTTAAACACTTGTTAGCTAACATGCTTAAGGATTTGGGTATTCCATCCTTGGTGTTCTCATTTGTGATAATACTTTATGAGACTATTTATATCAAGGTTCAAAATTAGGATTGTTGAGAAATATGTGATCTAGAGTACTATAGGGGTTAACCAAGGTTTCCTATTCTCTCCTATAATTTTTGAATCTACATTATCGAGGTAGAAAAAATTATATTATATTTATTGGGTGCCAAAAATGGTTTCTTACTCTTGGGAGTCTATTTCTATTATTCTATTTACAAATGAAATCATAATCATGTACCACTTAGTGGGGGGGTTTCTAGAGACAAACTGACACCTTAACTTTCTTTTGTGACCCTTATCAACATTAGGTTAATTCTAGAAAAATAAATGTCATTTCCTTTAATATCCCTAAAAGGGAAGTAAGCAATGTGATTCTTACTTATAGAGGTAGAGGTATAAGGTAGTATCTTCATATGTATATTTGGGGTCCTCTTGTACAAATCATGCATTAGCTTGAATGTGGCAGTAGAGGCTATACTAAGCAAGGGGTATGCAATTGTTACCATCCTTGATAAACAATTTTTCCAGTGCTAGTTTTAGGGCATTCAACTGAATACCTGACTCTTTTACTCATTGTTTGCGCTTACCTTCTTATATGTATGCGAGGTTTGGGGACCATGCTATTGGGGATTATATTGAAAAATGATACAGAAAATTCTTTTCATCATATTATCAAAACAACTTTATGCTAAGAGATTAGTTCCTCTTGTTATAATTCATGCATAACTTGGCCTAACCCCACGTATTTATTTCATGATACTTCATGTGGTAACAAATATACACATATTAAGACCAATGGGAAACTCACATAATAATATTCTAAGATATACATATCTTTCTCTCAACTCCTTTCTAGAGTAGGAGTAACTTAGTATCATTTTGAGTTGGCATGAGAGAGCCTCTTCATTGCTTCACCTCGTTGGCCTTGATATTGAAATACCACCCACACATATATTTTTAGTTGGGATTCCTTATCTATCTAATGGAAAGATAAATAATGGAATTCATATCAATATTTACTAAGTGTAGCATTCATCCACATTCCTTGGGGATAGAGAGCCACTTTCTTCCAAGCTTTATCAATAAACAAAATTATGTCTTGTGTAGTGATGGGGTCATTTAATCCCTAGGCTACACCACAAACTCTAATTACCTTTCATCTTGAGGGTCATTCTAATATTTCTTAGATTTATCTTCCATTAGTTTCATTTTGAAACCAATCACCTTATTCCTCATGAGCATCATATTTTCCAAATCTTCTCCTTAGACCTTCATATTGAGGACCATTTTGTATTTGGTTGCTCTCTCTAGTACAAGGTCAAAGGATGGTTCTTTATCTTTTTTAAAATTTGCTTAGTTCTCTTTAGTCATTCATGGCTTATGAAGACTAGATTTTGTTAGTTCTCTTGATGTAGGAACATCCTTGCCTAGATAATCTCCCTTGTGGGCATTTGAAGTCACTTATCTGGAACAATTTTGTGCTTATAAACATGAGGGGACATAGGATGACTAATTTGGAGTATTTCTCATGACCTTGGACCATTAATTTATAAATGTATATAATTTAATGATATTTATAAAATTCAAATAATTTATAAAATTGTGAAATAATCATTTCTATTAGTGGTTTTTTAGAACCCTTGGAATATGAAGTGTCAAATTTGAATAGTTGGGCAGCTAGCATACCACAAGTGGAATACTAGAAATTGAAATATGAGATTTGTAAATGAGAAAAGAGCCTTTGAAATATCATATATTGACCTTCTATAGTTGGGTTTGCGTAGAACCTAGAGACTATGATCATTCTATGAATCTAGGAAAGCTAAGAGTTGATATATTGTGAGTCAATAAGGACATCATAATTATGGTTGATGATCTTTCTTTGTTATTGTTGGGTGTAAGAATTGCACTTAAGAAAACTCCTCAACACTTAATTGTCAACCCAGGGGTTTCGTAAACTTAGAGATGAAGCATAGGAAATGCCAGAAGTGGTATGAGATTTTCCTATTCCTATTCCTACTTCTTAATTGAAATATTGCAAAATAAAAAAGAAGACAATTTCAAAGGCAATTGACACCAAAGAAATTCTAGTGTTGGAATGTAAAAGAATGGATTTGCGAAGAAATCAAGTAAAGGAACTTTCACGCAACTAGAAGCAATCTTAAAGGCTGAAAATAACTCTATTTTTATCTTTAGTATAGATGGCTGAAAGCTTAACAAGCGGGCCCTTGCAAAGATCTACTTTCCAAATGATTTTCCTTCTACACTACGCAACCGTTCCTATACTCTTGCAATCTACTTACACTAGTACAGGTACAGAACTTATGTGAAAAAGTATATTTTATCTTCTTTACTAAAGACTTATGTATTTGTGTAGGTGCTCTAAGCCTTATGGCTTAGAGCACTCTGTTCCTGTGACAAGACACCAACTCTTGCACCGAGACAGAGCTTCCTTCACCAAAGTTTCCAATTACATTCGAAAGAATTAAAATACGTGCTAAAAATAATTGCAATTTCAGGCTGAATTCTGAGATAAATTACACAAAAAAAATGAATTCTTTAATTAACTGATCTTTGCAATGAAAATAAACTTCACAAGGTAGAAACAATTCTTAAAAATTAAAGCAATAGTCAAATTAATTTGCATGCAATCGAACTATATTTCGATAATTCACTTATAACGTTACACATTACTTCAGATCCTTTCTCTCAAGTTGTGAGCTGCAAGTGTAAAGTGTGATGTTTGCAATGGCGTCCTTTCTTAATTCATGTAGTCATTCTTAGAACCTTTATAAGTTTGAATTTTAATGTTAAGAATGGTTACTTGAATTAATAATGCTTTACTTGCAAGAATAAATGAAATCGTAAGCGGGAAAAGGAACGAAGCACTTGTTGTGAAATAAATGAGTAAACCAAAGTGCATAATCCTACATGCACTGGTGCATGAAGAATATTCCTGCACGATCTGAGAAGAACCAAACTAAGGAAGAAATTGCAGGAAATAATTGCAGGAAAGAAATTATAGGAAAAAATTGCAGGAAATAAATTAACTTAATTCAAACTTCCACACACGAATCCCTTCACACTTTGACTATAGAATCAATTTAACTCAAAACTCAGAAGAAAAAAATAATAATTATTCAAATGATGCATCTGCAAATAAATAAATGCACACACAAACTTTTTAAATGACGAAAACACAAGGGTAAACGAGCTAGGTTGGTTGGGCTTTAGCCAACCAACTCATTTCCTATTTAGGAAACGAAATGATTCAACACTTAATCAATGCATAAATATGATTTAAACACAACGTGAAGAAATCATGGCGTAGTTCCTTGTATTAACTTCAATAAGCAAACATACATTATAATGCGAGTCCAACCCAGAACGAGGGCGATACGAAATTACAAAGTAAACAAAATTAAAATCTATTGATATCACTAACTTGGCTCTACCTAAGATCTATATTATATAAATTCTTTCAGCCTATAGCCATAATCTTCTATTTACAGAGCCATTTCCAATTCAAGCCTTTCGGCTGAACGGACAAACAAACAACATTACAAAATTGGATAATAATTATAACAAGGCACGAGCTTTGTTGGCGGTAGACAATATCTTTGGAAAGTATCCCTGACTATACTACAACTATATCCATATTTATTTAATTCACACCTGAACTAAGAGATGTGGATCAAAATTCCCACATGGAATGATCAATTGTTGCAGAGATCACGAAGCAATATTTGTTGGTGGTGTAGGAATCTTCCTTCACTGGATCATGCTACATAATAATTAACACTTAGTTTTTCAATTAATTTTAGGAAACTAATCATAAGTTACAAGAAATACTTAAAAGCATGAAATCTATGTAAAATAATTAATTAAGCACCCAATAATCCTTAATTATGAAAAACAAAGTATATGTAGGAATATACGATTATCTTGAACTAGTGCAAGAATTACAAGGCTTATAGAGATGAAACAGAGGTTAATGGTTATAGGAGGAGGGTAAAATAGGGAATTTTGGCACACTAACATCGTCCCATCCGTAATTTGTTGTGTGTCCTCACACAACATTTTACCTGCTGCAAAAAACCTTCAAAAATCGGGGCCATTTTTCAATCCTGCACTTCAATGCTAATTATGGATTTCACTACCTTTGTATTTTTACCTCGGGCTTTCTTCAGTTGTTTGGTCACCTTCTTGAGGCGTTTGTAGCACTTAGAAGCACAAAACTTCCATATTCTCCCTTGTTTTTTATGTTCTTCAACCTCTGTGACCGACCTTAGTTGGCCTTGCTTTTGCCAATTTTGCTCCTTCATGACTTGGTTCAAAGCCTTCAGGTCATGAAATTTCTATTCCAATTCTATTATCCAGTTATTGAGGTAGAGGGTAGAGGTATCTATGCCTAGCTCCTCTAGTGTGAATACCTTCTCTGCAATGGACTCGAAGCACGTCCCGTCATTTCCAAGATCAAAATCACCAAGGGTTTCTGAGCGAAGGATTTCCATGTCACTGAGGGTTTCAGTACCCTCCACATCCTTTGTGATAAGGGCTTCAGTACCTTGTGAACCTAATTTAGCAGGGACTTCAGTGCCCTATTCATCCATCTCATTAGGGATTTCAGTACCCTTCTCATTCAAACCATCAGGGACTTTAGTACCCTGCTCCTCAAAATTGTCAAGGGTCTCTATGTATTGTGCCTCGCCATCTTCTTGACTCTCTTCCTGATATTTTCTTGCACTTCGTGTCATATTCTGTATTTTAAACTTGTGGATGAAGGCCAACAGAGATATTTCATCCTCCCTCTCCACATTCTCTTCATTCACCATGGTGTGAGCTATCGCATTTGCAAGAACTGAAAGGTTATTATCTCCATGTGAAACCTAGGGTGATTCATCTATCACAATCGGAGGGCTCAATTGATGCCGACTTGTCCCTACAGAGACAATTTTCTTCTTGGTCGGGGTTTTGGTCACTCTTTTCTTTGCCGAGGGTGGAGCATCTTCGACAAACTTATTTTCTTCTTGCACCGGCTTGCTTTTATTATTTTTCTTGGCAGAGGATGGTGTCTCTTCCTTCATTTTCTTGCTTGCACTCGTTCTAGTAGACTTCCCTACACTCCTTGCCCGAAATTATTTTAGGAATGCCTTCCAAGTCACTCCATTTTCTTCCAGTGCTTTCTTGATGAGGATTGTGATGAGCCAATGGTGATATAACTTATGTGAAACTTGGATTGCATCCCCACTCTGCACACCTTTTTCCATATTCTCGAGACTTCAGAGCAGGTAGTATATACTTGAGACTAGCTACCATTGGGCTATGGAGTCAGTGATAGGGATAAGATAACAAAATAGCTCTTCTTATAAAACTGAGGCTTGTATATACTTTAATGAAAAGATGACACATTCAGGAAAGTCTCAATATATTCAGGTTCAAAGGGAATCAGAGCATGTGTACATGAATTCTGAGTCATGATACATCAAGATATTGAAAGGAAAGTATTTAACAGAGATTTATCCAAGCTTAACACTTAAAGGAAGTCAGAGCATGTTCCCATGAATTTTGAGTAATAAGCATCAAACATTGAATAAAAAGATCCACAGATAGGACCTAAGAACTCAATTCACCATAAATTAACACTTAAAGGAATTTAGAGAATGTTCCCATGAATTTTGAGTAATAAGCATCAAAACTATGGAAGTAAAACAAATGATAGAAGATAAAGCTCACTTAAGTACACTAAGAATCACAGCTTCAGAAAAGTTAAACTGCTTATGTATATATCAGTTCCTCCAAAGTATTTACAAAAGTAGACTGTTCTGATAACATTTTCCAACTTGATGTACATCGAAGTCTACACAATTTATAGGCTTTTAGACTTTACAATTAGTCTTCCAAGTGGCTAGATCATTTAACCTTTATCTGACACTTAAATCTAACAATAAACTAGATTCTAGAAACTAGGACTGACACCTTTTCAAAATAAGACTAAGAGTCCTACTAAGACTTAAACACTTATTTATTACATTTAAAATAAACTAATCCAAGCCTTCCTCGAAAGGAATCCAATATTTTTATCATGCCGATCATTAACAAAATATTAATACCATGATTTCCTTCATGAAATAACTTTGCCCATCATTTAGGAGAAGTTAGTTTGATGACTTAGTACATGTAGACTAGTATCTTTAAAACTATTTCTTTAACTGAAAATCTCCACTTGGAAAATTTGATACTCGTTGTCACTCTGATACTCTTTGACACCCTAATGATGAACATCTTTAAACATTCCTAACCTTCCTCCCCCTTTCCATCATTTATCATGAAAATTCAACTTGTTGTCCAAAAACTCTGTTTTGAGCTACAAAATTAGCGTGTTTTAGTAGCACACATAAAAGGATGATATGTGGTACCCTTATGATGCTCTTTACCATTATAGGATATTTAATGATAAAAAAAAACTAGATATATCCTTCAAAACTTTTCATTTCCATCAGTTTAGGTTTCTCAAAACCAAAAAGAAATCTTTAGAAATTCCGCAGCAAAAACTGGGTTTCAAGCCTGACACTTGTTGCGGAATTGCCTAATACTTTGGAGATTTGAAAAAAATTGAATTTTTGGCCTAGAAAAGGTCCATTTCTATGTGAGATGATAATATGAAGCCTGATAAGGAAAATTTTATTAAAAATACCTCTTACCCCCCTCAAGAAACAACCTTTTCACCTTCAATCACTTCATCAACCAATAAAAATAACTCTGTTTTTTCTGAAAAAGAAGGTTGCACTCCTGAGCTCCTATCTATTAATCCTTGATAGCTGTTAAAAACACGGAGGATTTTTTTGTAGATAATAATTTTTATAATAAAAACCTCTCTCGGTTTTTTGAAAACCAACTTCAGTTATCTGGAATTTGCATTTTAACATCATGTATAAAAAAGGAAAAATTCAAAAATCTGAAAATAGGTCCCAAAGAAAACTTCGAATATCCAAATTGGTAGCACCTAGGAGAAAATTGAAAGAGGTTTTTTTTCCTTGTTATGTTATTAGAAACAACCTCCTTCATATTTTTGAAACTCATCTTCATTTTCCTTAAAATTCCTTTTGAAACCAATCAGCTCAAACAATCCAAAAGAAATTAAAATCCCCTTGCAGCTCCTGGTAGAAAAACATTTATCATGTCTGAATGAAAGCTTGTGTGAGGCTGAGGTTGTCCATTATCAGTTAGAACTCCATATTATCCTATCCAAACACATATCCTTTTTTTTATGCTTTCCTCTTCATGGCAATTTCCCTTTATAACCACAAACTGCCCTCTTAAAAATATGAAAGCTGTAAAAAACTATTTGGACAGCAAGCTGTTTTTCACAAAGTTAAATTTTCAAAGGTGACAGCTGACTGATACATGCAAAGTTTAAAAATTAAATGACAGAGAGGATCTTGGGTAACATGTTTAAGGAATGATATTCGAATGTGGAGAGAAAGGTGACAAAAATGAGGGAGTGGAAATCAAAAAGTGAGATGGGATTTATTTAGAAGCATGACCTTGAAAATCTCAAAGTTTAACCACTTATCAGTACTCTTTAAACCATCAAATACTGGTAGAGATTTCGTAGCACATTTCATTTGAAAAGTGTCAGTTCCGTTATGGAACTACTAGGTGTTTCCGTAGCGAATTTGGTTAATTTCATGTTGTATTTGTTGCGGACTCAGAAAGTTTTCTGAAAAATGGAAAAATTTCGAACTCATGATCATTTCAAAGTGTTTACTCAGAACACATTCCTCCAATGTGACTTGGAATCATTTCTAAAGTCTTATCCAAAGTTTTAAGAACTTAAATACACCATAAAATTCATCATTTTATGATATATTGCAACCTAAGCAATTTGAAGGAGTATTATGCCTGATTTTCAAGCATGGGATTTTGAAAATTTGAGGTGTGATAACAGTGGCTCCACTAGGGATAGTATGCCCCATGTGGTATGCTAAGAACGAGTAGCTCCAGTGCTGCAATCCATTCCTTCAAAAATAAGAACTCTGAAATTCTGCCCAATCCTCTTCAAACTATTCTAGCTAAAAACACTGAATGAACCTTGAGCTTATTTACATATTCCTACCTACCTACCCTATCAACTGAAAACTTCTTTCAGCTCAATCAATGTGAAATTTCCAAAGTAGCCAATCATGTATTTTATCTGATATTTGAGTTTTTTGGCTGCATCGGACTTCAAAGCAACTATGAAATTGTGATGACCATTGCCACTGAAATTGTAACTGATCTTTAGGGTAAAAATAAAACTGAAACATTGGAGAGTAAAACTCTTCCATGTATATAGCTATAGGGTCCCAGTATACATAATTAGCTTGATGATCCTCATAACATCCTATGACTTCTAACAACTAATCTTTAGCCACAAAACATTTATTTGATAAGGTATCTCAATGCCTTTCTGAATGATTCCCACAGACAATGTAATTTTCGTCATTATTATGATCATTCTTTGAAGTAGGCTACTGCAAAGTATGACATAAGTAATGAAACTTTTCCTATACCTGAGGTGTGTAGCAAGAAATTTCCAATATTTCCTCTTGTTGTTTGAAATGATTCTCATACTCATGATGATCAAAGGATTGACAAACCTGCTACACATTTTCTTCAAACTTAGAGGATGTGTTATAATTTTCATAAGTAAACTCCTGTTGGGTTTCATTTTCATCTAAGGGAGATATTATCCTTTCTTCTTGGTGTTCATCTTGTTGATTAAAGGTATTGTCATGAAGGGCTTCTAAAATTTCCTCATCCATAAACTCATCATCTTCATAACAATTCTCCAAATATTCAATAAAACTCTCAGAGTGTTTACAACAGTCTTTGACCATCAATAAAGAGGGATGACACTCTTTATACATACCATATAATTCATCATGAAAATTAGCAAGAGAATATAATGAACCATTTGCTAAACCTTTATACCAAGACCATGATTTTCCTTCTAGTGTGGTCATAAACATATTCATAAGAAAGTCTTCAGGGATCTGAACCTTAAGACTATGTACATGCAGAGGAAACCTAACCAAATGAAGAGCATCATTGTCTTTCTTTTCATATTTGAATATTGGAAGATCATCTAACCAATCAACCTTTGGCATAGGATTTGGAAAACTAGGGATATGAGACCAATTCATACGAGCATACCTAGCATTTTTTCTTGCAATAGAACTCATCTTGAATCTTCATCTAGCAACTGATCTTCTAGCAGTGGATTCACCTTCCAATTTTTTATTTGATGTGTGGAGTCGCCAAGGTAGTTTTTTTGCAGCCTTGAACAGGTTTTGAGCTCCTACTACCTTCAAGAGTTCAGCTTCATCATTTTCGGGATATGTATATCTTCAGACTCCTGGCAGACGCACCGAAATGTTATCACCAAAATAGGACCCTGATAGGCTGTTGATCAGACCACTTCAGTGTCACTATTTCAAACCAATATTTTAGCTGAGGCTTAGCCTCCTCAGCCTGAGAGGGCTCTCTCAAGGGTTAATGATTTTGAATAAAGATGTAAATAGATGGCTAACTCTATGGTTTATGATTTTGTAGGTTTGTTGGTTGAAAGATGGAGACTAGCTACCATTGGGCTATGGATTCAATGATAGGGATAAGATAAAAAAATAGCTCTTCTTATAAAACTGAGGCTTGTATATACTTCAATGAAAGGATGACACATTCAGGAAAGTCTTAATATCTTGAGGTTCAAAGGGAATCAGAGCATGTGTGCATGAATTCTGAGTCATGATACATCAAGATATTGAAAGGAAATTATTTAATAGAGATTTATCCAATCTTAACACTTAAAGGAATTTAGAGCATGTTCCCATGATTTCTGAGTAATTAGCATCAAACATTGAATAAAACGATCCACAGATAGGACCTAGGAACGCAATTCACCATAAATTAACACTTAAACGAAGTGAGAGCATGTTCCCATGAATTCTGAGTAATAAGCATCAAAACTATGGAAGTAAAACACATGATAGAAGATAAAGCTCACTGAAGTACCCTAAGAATATCAGCTTCAGAAAAGTTAAACTGCTTATGTATATATCAGTTCCTCCAAAGTATTTACAAAAGTAGACTGTTCTGATAACATTTTCCAACGTGATGTACATCTAAGTCTACACTATTTATAGGCTTTTAGCCTTTACAATTAGTTTTCCAAGTGGCTAGACCATTTAACCTTTATCTAACACTTAAATCTAACCATAAACTAGATTCTAGAAACTAGGACTGACACCTTTTCGAAATAATACTAAGAGTCCTACTAGGACTTAAACACTTATTTATTACATTTAAACTAAACTAATCCAAGCCTTCCTCGAAAGGAATCCAATATTTTTATCTTTTTGACATTAACAAAATATTAATACCATGACTGCCTTCATGAAATAACTTTTCCCATCATTTAGGAGAAGTTAGTTTGATGACCTAGCACATGTAGACTTGTATCTTTCAAACTATTTCTTTAACTGAAAATCTCCACTTGGAAAATCTGATACTCGTTGTCACCCTGATACTCTTTGACACCCTGATGATGAACAGCTTTAAACATTCTTAACCTTCCTCCCCCTTTCCATCATTTATCATGAAAATTCAACTTGTTGTCCAAAAACTCTGTTTTGAGCTACGAAATTAGCTTGTTTTAGTAGCACACATAAAAGGATGATATGTCGTACCCTTCTGATGCTCTTTACCATTAGAGGATATTTAATGATAAAAAAAAACTAGATATATCCTTCAAAACTTTTCATTTCCCTCAGTTTAGGTTTCTCAAAACCAAAAATAAATCTTCAGAAATTCCGCAGCAAAAACTGGGCTTCAAGCCTGACACCTGCTGCGAAACTGCCTAATACTTTGGAGATTTGACAAAATTTGAATTTTTGGCCTAGAAAAGTTACATTGCTGTGTGAGATGATAATATGAAGCCTAATAAGGAAAATTTGGTTAAAAATACCTCTTACCCTCCTCAAGAAACAACCTTTTCACCTTCAATCACTTCATCAACCAATAAAATAACTCTGTTTTTTTGGAAAAAGAAGGTTGCACTCCTGATCTCCTATATCTTGATCCCTGATAGTTGTGACAAAAATGGAGGAGTTTTTTGTATTTAATAATTTTTATAAGAAAAACCTCTCTCGGTTTTTTGAAAACCATCTTCAGTTGTCTGGAATCTACATTTTAACATCATGTATAAAACAAGAAAAATTTAAATATCTGAAAATAGGTCCCAAAGAAAACTTCGAATCTCCAAATTGGTAGCACCTGGGAGAAAATTGAAAGAGGTTTTGGTTCCTTGTTATGTTATTAGAAAAAACCTCCTTCATATTTTTGAAACTCATCTTCAGTTTCCTTCAAATTCCTTTTGAAACCAATCAGCTCAAACAATCCAAAAAAAACTAAAATCCCCTTCCAGCTCCTAGTAGAAAAACATGTATCCTATATGAATGAAATATTGTGTGAGGCTGAGGTTGTCCATGATCATTTAGAACTCCATAGGCTCCTATCAAAACAGATAGCCTTCTTTTTATACTTTCCTCTTCATGGAAATTTCCCTTTATAACCACAAACTGCCCTCTTAAAAATATGAGAGTTGTAAAAAACTATTTGGACAGCAAGTTTTTTGTCACAAAGTTAAATTTCAAAGGTGACAGCTAACTGATACATGAAAAGGTTAAAAATTAAATGACAGAGAGGAGCTTGGGTAACTTGTTTAAGGAATGATATTCGAATGTGGAGAGAAAGGTGACAAAAATGAGGGAGTGGAAAGCAAAAATTGAGATGGGATTTATTTAGAAGCATGACCTTGAAACTCTCAAAGTTTAACCACTTATCAGTACTCTTTAAACCATTAAATATTGGCATAGATTTCGTAGCACGTTTCATTTGACAAGTGTAAATTCTGCTATGGAACTACTAGGTGTTTCCGTAGTGAATTTGGTTAATTTCTTGTTGTATTTGCTGCGGACTCAGACAATTTCCTGAAAAATGGAAAAATTTCAGACTCATGATCATTTCAAAGTGTTTACTCAAAACACATTCCTCCTATGTGACTTGGAATCATTTCTAAAGTCTTATCCAAAGTTTTAAAAATTTGAATACACCATAAAATTCATCATTTTATGATATCTTGCAACCTAAGCAATTTGAAGGAGTATTATGACTGATTTTCAAGCATGATATTTTGAAAATTTGAGGTGTGATAACAGTGGCTCCACTAGGGATTGTATGCCCCCTATGGTATGCTAAGAACTAGTAGCTCCAGTGCTGCAATCCATTCCTTTAAAAATAAGAACTCTGAAATTCTGCCCAATCTGCTTCAAACTGTTCTAGCTAAAAACACTCAATTAACCTTGAGCTTATTTACATATTCCTACCTACCTACCCTATCAACTACAAACTTCTTTCAGCTCAATCAATGTGAAATTTCCAATGTAGCCAATCATCTGTTTTATCTAATATTTGAGTTTTTTTACTGCATCGGACTTCAAAGCAACTATGAAATTGTGATGACCATTGCCACTGAAATTGTAATTGATTTTTATGGTAAAAATAAAACTGAAACACTAGAGAGTAAAACTCTTCCATGTATCTAGCTATAGGGTCCCAGAATACATAATCAGCTTGATGATCCTCATAACATCATGTGACTTCTAATAACTGATCTTTAACCACACAACATTTATTTGATAATTTATCCCACTGCCTTTATGAATGATTCCCGCAAACAATGTAATTTTCCTCATTATTATGATCATTCCTTAGAGTAGGCTGCTGCAAATTATGACATAAGTAATCAACCTTTTCCTATACCTGAGGTGTGTAGCAAGCAATTTCCAATATTTCCTCTTGTTGTTTGAAATGATTCTCATACTCATGATGATAAAAGGATTGACAAACCTGCTGCAAATTTTCTTCAAACTCAAAGGATGTGTCATAATTTTCATAAGTAAACTCCTACTAGGTTTCATTTTCATCTAAGGGAGATATTATCCTTTCTTCTTGGTGCTCTTCTTGTTGATGAAAGGTATTTTCATGAAGGGCTTATAAAATTTCCTCATCCATAAACTCATCATCTTCATAACAATTCTCCAAATATTCAATAAAACTCTCAGAGAGTTTACAACGGTTTTTGATCATCAATCAAGAGGGATGACACTCTTTATACATCTCATAGAATTCATCATGAAAATTAGCAAGAGACTATAATGAACCATTTGCTAAACCTTTATACCAAGACCATGCTTTTCCTTCTAGTGTGGTCATAAACATCTTCATAAGATAGACTTCAGGGATCTGAACCTTAAGACTATGTACATGCAGATGAAACCTAACCAAATGAAGAGCATCATTGTCTTTATTTTCATCTTTGAATATTGGAAAATCATCTAACCAATCAACCTTTGGCATAGAATTTGGAAAACTAGGGATATGAGACGAATTCATATGAGCATACCTAGCATTTTTTCTTGCAATGGAACTCATCTTGAATCTTCATCTAGCAACTGATCTTCTAGTAGTGGAGTCACCTTCCAATTTTTTATTTGATGTGTGGAATCGCCAAGGTAGTTTTTTGCAGCCTTGAACAGGTTCTGAGCTCCTGCTACCTTCAAGAGTTCAGCTTCATGATTTTCGGGAGATGTATATCTTCAGACTCCCGATAGATGCACCAAAATTTTATCACCAAAATAGGACCCTGATAGGCTGCTGATCAGACCACTTCAGTGTAACTATTTCAAACCAATATTTCAGCTAAGGCTTAGCCTCCTCAGCCTGAGAGGGCTCTCTCAAGGGTTAATGATTTTGAATAAAGATGTAAATAGATGGCTAACTCTATGGTTTATGATTTTGTAGGTTTTTTGGTTGAAATATGGAGACTATCTACCATTGGGCTATGGAGTTAGTGATAGGGATAAGATAACAGAATAGCTCTTCTTATAAAACTGAGGCTTGTATACACTTCAATGAAAGGATGACACATTCAGGAAATTTTTAATATCTTGAGTTTCAAAGGGAATCAGAGCATGTGTGCATGAATTCTGAGTCATGATACATCAAGATATTGAAAGGAAAGTATTTAACAGAGATTTATCCAATATTAACACTTAAAGGAAGTCAAAGCATGTTCCCATGAATTCTGAGTAATAAGCATCAAACATTGAATAAAACCATCCATAGATAGGACCTAAGAACTCAATTCACCATAAGTTAACACTTAAAGGAAGTGAGAGCATGTTCCCATGAATTCTGAGTAATAAGCATCAAAACTATGGAAGTAAAACACATGATAGAAGATAAAGCTTACTGAAGTACACTAAGAATCTCAGCTTCAGAAAAGTTAAATTGCTTATGTATATATCAGTTCCTCCAAAGTATTTACAAAGTTAGATTGTTCTGATAACATTTTCCAACCTGATGTACATCGAAGTCTACATTATTTATAGCCTTTTAGCCTTTACAATTAGTCTGCCAAGTGGCTAGACCATTTAACCTTTATCTGACACTTAAATATAACCATAAACTAGATTTTAGAAACTAGGACTAACACCTTTTCGAAATAAGACTAAGAGTCCTACTAGGTCTTAAACACTTATTTATTACATTTAAACTAAACTAATCCAAGCCTTCCTCGAAAAGAATCCAATATTTTTATCATGCTTATCATTAAAAAAAATATTAATACCATGTCTGCCTTCATGAAATAACTTTTCCCATCATTTAGGAGAAGTTTGTTTGATGACCTGGAACATGTAGACTAGTATCTTCCAAACTATTTCTTTAATTGAAAATCTCCACTTGGAAAATCTAATACTCGTTGTCACCCTGATGCTCTTTGACACCCTAATAATCTTTGACACCCTGATGATGAACAGATTTAAACATGCTTAACCTTCCTCCCCCTTTCCATCACTTATCATGAAAATTCAACTTGTTGTCCAAAAACTCTATTTTGAGCTACAAAATTAGCTTGTTTTAGTAGCGCACATAAAAGGATGATATGTGGTACCCTGCTACTGCTCTTTACCATTAGAGGATATTTAATGATAAAAAAAAACTAGATATATCCTTCAAAACTTTTCATTTCCATCAGTTTAGGTTTCTCAAAACCAAAAAGAAATCTTCAGAAATTCCATAGCAAAAACTGGGCTTTAAGCCTGACACTTGCTGCGGATTTGCCTAATACTTTGGAGATTTGAAAAAATTTGAATTTTTGGCCTAGAAAAGGTCCATTGTTGTGTGAGATGATAATATGAAGCCTGATAAGGAAAATTTGGTTAAAAATACCTCTTACGCTCCTCAAGAAACAAATTTTTCACCTTCAATCACTTCATCAACCAATGAAAATAACTCTGTTTTTTCTGAAAAAGAAGGTTGCACTCCTGAGCTCCTATGTCTTGATACCTGATATTTGTTACAAACATGGAGGTGTTTTTTGTAGATAATAATGTTTATAAGAAAAACCTCTCTCGGTTTTTTGAGAACCAGCTTCAGTTGTCTGGAATATGCATTTTAACATCATGTATAAAACAAGAAAAAATCAGAAATCTGAAAATAGGTCACAAAGAAAACTTCGAATCTCCAAATTGGTAGCACCTGGGAGAAAATTGAAAGAGGTTTTTGTTCCTTGTTATGTTATTAGAAAAAACCTCCTTCAAAGTTTTTAAAATCATCTTAATTTTCCTTCAAATTCTTTTTGAAATTCATCTTAATTGCCTTCAAATTCCTTGTGTGAGGCTGAGGCTTTCCATGATCAGTTATAACTCCATAGGCTCCTATCCAAACACATAGCCTTCTTTTTATGCTTTCCTCTTCATGGAAATTTTCATTTATAACCATAGACTACCCTCTTAAAAATATGATAGCTGTAAAAAACAATTTGGACAACACGTTGTTTGTCACAAAGTTAAATTTTCAAAGGTGACAGCTGAGTAATACATGCAAAGGTTAAAAATTCAATTGCATAGAGGAGCTTGGGTAACTTGTTTAAGGAATGATATTCGAATGTGGAGAGAAAGGTGAAAAAATGAGAGAGTGGAAAGCAAAAAGTGAGATGTGATTTATTTAGAAGCATGACCTTGAAACTCTCAAAGTTTAACCACTTATCATTACTCTTTAAACTGTTAAATACTGGCAGATATTTCGTAGCATGTTTCATTTGACAAGTGTCAGTTCCTCTATGGAACTACTAGGTGTTTCCGTAGCGAATTTGGTTAATTTCATGTTGTATTTGTTGCGGACTCAGACAGTTTTCTGACAAATGGAAAAATTTCAAACTCATGATCATTTTAGAGTGTTTACTCAGAACACATTCCTCTGATGTGACTTGGAATCATTTCTAAAGTCTTATCCAAAGTTTTAAAAACTTAAATACACCATAAAATTCATCATTTTATGATATCTTGCAACCTATGCAATTTGAAGGAGTATTATGACTGATTTTTAGGCATGAGATTTTGAAAAGTTGAGGTGTGATAACACATACAATCATGTTTAATTATTAAAAATGACTCCTCGGATTGGATGCATACATGTATCACTCTGCTACGGGCAAGCAATAATATTTGGATGTGGCGGAGGCTTATACGGCGGTGGTGTAATGGTCATGGATGACTGGGTTGTTAGGTAAGATAATGATGAACAAGTGATCGAGGATCCTTTCAAAGAGGTTACATATGGGATTTTGGACAATCTATAATATCCCACATTTTTAGCTCATAATTCAATTAAGAAATATTTTGGTACTTATTAAAAAGATTAGATTTCAAAACCCAATATATCTTACACTTTAAAAAATTTCCCTAAGTCAGTAAATGATAAAACAAAGTATTAATTAAAAAATACAATGCTATGATCTATCAGTGAAATAATCATTCATGTGCAGAGAAATAAAATTCCATAAACATTTTTCATGAAAGACTCATGTACTATGTTAAAATTGTTTTACATTGTTCTTTCACAGTCAGACGCATTCTTGCAATAATCGTGCCTGCAATGATCCTACTTTCACTACACCATGCTTGCACTGAGCCTACTTACATTGTGCGGATTTTCACCAGGGACTTTACCAAAATATAAATTTTGATAGAACACAATTCTTCAGTTGGACTTATAATTATTTTCCTGAATATACAAGAAATTTTTTATTCGCCATCCTTTGGTGTTTCATGAGCATGCCTTTTGGATTGACTGCATCAAATCCTGCAATCAATTTATGATGGAATAAATAAGTGGGAAGGGGGTAATTTTCAGAATGGGAAGGAACATTATGGTAGGGTTTCCAAGAATAATATCACCAAGGGGGATATGTGAAATGGGATGTGGAAAAAATTCAAGGTAGAAAGAGGGATTTTACGAAATCGGTTAAGGGTAATTTCCTTAGAAGAAAGAGGAGGGTAATTCGTTACAGGATTTAAGAAAAGAAAGATAGTGGGAATTTTCAAAATGGGAAATAGAAGAAAGGAAAATTTTTTACCTTGAAAGTTTGCCTACACTGGTGCTAGAAAAATTAAATGCAATGAGAATTAAACGTTACTTGGATAAAAATTTCCATGCTAGTTATACAAAACTTGGGTAAGGGCTTGGTTCCTTGAACCCGCTTCTTCTTGGTGACAACCAGCATATCTAAAAATCAAGCGAAATTCCCTTTTTATTTGAAATTTTGATCTTCCTGCCAACATGCTGGTTTTCAAGTTAATCCTTTTGCAATCATGTCAGTCAACTGATTTTCATAATTACAAGATTTTTTTTGTCATTTTTTTTCATTTTTTTCTTTTCATTTTGTTATATAAGGAAAATAAAGGATCAAATCTTCAATGGGTTGGTGTTGCCACCTACCATCTCATTTTCAAATTGTTGTTGGACTTGTTGCATAAAATCTCCTTTAGTAAGGGGTTGAAAATATACCTTTAATCTATGTCCATTTACCAGGAACACAAAATTCCATCCATCAATGGTTTTAATTTCTACCGCTCCATTATCAAACACTTTAACTACCTCATAAGGGTCCATCCAACGTGTATGTAATTTCCCTTTGAAATATTTAAATCTAGATTCATAAAGGAGTACCCAATCACCTGGTTTGAACTGATTTTTCTGGATAGACTTATCATGCCACTTCTTGCGTTGTTGTTGAACCAATATGTTATGATGAACAACATCCCTTAAAAATTCATCTAACTCATTCAACTGTAGGAGACTCTGCTATTGTGCCTTAGAGGGATCTAGCCCCAATTAGACTGCAGTTCTGAAAGTCTTGATCTAGAACTCTATCGGAAAAAGGACTTGTTTCCCTTACACCAGCTCATATGGTGTATGTCCTGTGCTATTCCTCCAAGTGGTTTGATATGCCCACAAGGCTTCCGGTAATTTATTTTCCCAATACTTTCTATTGATATTTAATGTCTTTGTAAGAATGGACTCAATTAATTTATTCGTGGACTCCACCTGATTGTTTGCTTGTGGGTGGCACGGTGTAGATTTCATGAGCCTAATTCTGTATTGCTCCATCACACACTGTACCAGGTTAAAAATAAACTATAGACCATTATCACAAACAATATCTTTAGGTACACAAAATCTAGTAAATATCTCAGTAAAAATAAAATCGACAACAATTTTTTCGGTAGCAAAAGAAATAGCTTTAGCTTGTACCCATTTTGTAACAAAATCTGTATAAACCAAAATATGCTTTTTATTTAATGACGTTGGATTTATTGGTCCTACAAAATCAATGGCCCATTTTTCAAAAGGCTTAATCATAACTTGAGGAAATAAAGGCATTTCATTAATTTGATTAGGTTGTCCAACTCACTGACAACTATCACATCACTTGACATATTGTTTGGCATCCTTAAACAAGGAAGGCCAAAAATACCCAGCTCGCAGAATTTTGTATGCAGTCCTCTTATCAACGAAGTGACCCCCACAATTTTCATCATGGGAATATTTTAGGATATCAAACACTTCTTCCTATCTTACACATCTACAGATATTAAGGTCTATTCCAGTGTAAAAGAGGTCTCCTTGAACCCAAGAATATGAAGCACTTTTCTGTATGATACTCTACTTTTCACGAGTGGATAAGTGAGGTGGCATTCTTCCCGTGACTAAATAGCTAGCCATGTCAATGAACCATGGGGATTATGTTGACACATAAAATAGATGTTCATCAAGAAAATCATCATCAATAGGAATTTCCTCACCAGGATTATTTAATCTTGAAATAAAATCTACTACCACATTAGATTTTCCTGGTCTATCAAAAACAGTCATGTTAAATTCCTGCAACAATAATAACCACCTAGTCACTCTACACCTAGTTAATGGTTTATTCATTAACTATGTATCACAGAATGATCAATATGTATAAAGACTTCATATCTGTGATGTAGTGTCTAAATTTATTAATGGAAAATATTACAGCTAAAAACTCTTTCTCAATAACTGTGTAATTTAATTCAGCAGTTGACAAGTTTTTACTGATGGAGTAAATGGCATAGGATTTTTTATCTTCTTCTTGTCCTAAAGTTGTGACAATAGCAGTGTCTGAGGCATTAGAGGAAATATGAAATGGCAGGGACCGGTTTGGTCCTCTCAAAATTGGTGCCTGAACTAGTTTTTCCTTCAATGTCTCAAGGGACTGTTGGCAAGTTGTGGACCAAGATAACTCACTATCCTTAGCCAAAATTTGAAAAATGGGGATAGCTATCCTAGAGAAGTTCTCAATGAATCTCCTATAGTAGCTCGCATGTCATAGAAAACCTCTTACTTCCCTTTGAGTTTTGGGTACAGGAAGACTCAAAATAATTTATATTTTTGCAGGTTCAACCTGGATACCTTTGTCTGAAATAAGATATCCAAGAATCACTCCTGCCTTGCACATTAATATACACTTTTTGTCACTCAAGGCAAGATGAGCATCTTGGAAACGAAGAAGTAATTTTTCTAGATTTTTGAGGGCTCCCTGAAATGAATGACCAAACACGGAAAAGTCATCCATATAGATTTATACACACTCAAGGTCAACAAAAATAGCCAAGACTTCCCTTTAAAAGGTAGATGGGGCATTACATAGCCCAAAGGGAAGTACTCAGTAGGTGAATGTGCCCCATGGACATGTAAAAGTGTTTTTATCTTAATCCTCGAGTGCAATCTGTATCTGGTTATAACCACTAAATCCATCTAAAAAAGAAAGGTATTCTTACCAGCAAGGGTATCGAGTACCTGATCGATAAAAGGAAGGGGAGAGTAATCCTTAAGAATGGATTTGTTTAATTCTCTATAGTCAATGCAAATGTGCCATCTACAATCTTTTTTCGTAACTAATACCAGTGGAGAGACCCACTGGCTATCAGAAATAGGATAGATAAAATCAACATCCAAGAGTTTTTGCAATTCTTCTTTTACAACATCTCTTAGAGTTGGATTCATACACTTCTGGGGTTGTTGGATAGGTTGGGCTCCATCCTGAATATAGATATGGTGAGTAAAATTTTTATGAGGGATGCCTATCATACCTTCATAGCCCCATGCAAAGGCATCAAGATGGTTTCACAAAAAATTCACAAGCTGCTCTTGCTGGGATAAATCCAAGTCTGAATTGATATGTAAATATTTTCCCAAACTAATATCAACAAGAGTAGTATCATGCTCAAGAGTACACAGAGGCGTTACTAAAGATGGTGGTGAGGGGGGTAGAGAGTCATGACTTTCCTAAAATTCTAGACTGAAAATTTGACTCAATGAATCAAAATTAGGCATAGTGTCTAGATTTTTCAGGAAGTCTTGAATCTCACCCTCCTCTGAGGACTCAACAAATTGATGGATCATGGAAACAGACTGAGTCTCCTCATCACTACTGTAGTCTAACCATAAAGTTTCTTTGAGCTCCTGAATGGATCTAGCGGGTGGATACAAGGTGACCTTCTTCCTAGATTCTCCATGGAAAATATACATATCACCAGAATGACATCCAATATAAGCATCGACCGTAGCAAGCCATGGTCATCCCAAGATCAAGGGACGTCCTCCCACAGGATTATCTGGCTGAAGCACAATGAAGTCTGTGGGATATTCCCAAGAATATAAAGAAACAACCACATCATCCAATACCCCTCCTGGCTTGATTTTAGATCTGTCTGCTAGTTCAAGCACAGTGGGAGTAGGACGAATATGGACCAATCCAATTTGATCCATGGTTTGCTTTTTCATAACATTATTGGCTGCCCCCAAGTCTATAAGTACATTAGGGACAAAAACATCACTTATTTGAACAGAGACAATAGGATTTCCAGGGTTAGTATATTTCTCCATGTGCATACACCCTGTCATTAACTCTGCTGCTCTCCCGACAATTTGAATGGTTTGAGGTTCCAATCTTCTCCTCCCTGACTTCTTGAGACAGTTCCCTAATGATTTTTATACAGATGAGGATATATTTGATAGCATGGAGCAAATGCACCTTTATGAAAAGGTTCCTAACTCGGAAGCCAAGCTAGACTCAGGAATGGGGTCATTCTTCTCCACAACTAGCCTCTCTAGATAGGGAGGCCGGTTGGAAAAAGATGGTAAAGGCTCTGAGGGTACAGGGAGGCTGAATGGTGACATTATTTTCAGAATGGTCAGGAGTTTCCTCTTCACCTTTATCTTCAATAATAACCATGGGCTGCTTATGTTTTTATGTGGCTACTATCTTCCTCGATCTCAACTGGAGATCATTGACTCCAACTGGCATGGACTGATATCTGGGTAAGGAAATCGGGTTCATGGAATGGATCATTTGTACCGCTTTGTTATTGGGGTTGGGCAAGGGTTGGGTAGAAAACTGAGGAGGTCGAAACGGTGGAGGTAAAGGCAATGGTGGCATTGGTTGACTCAGCTGAGGTAATGATGGTTGCATCATTGGGTAAGGCACATATTTAGGTGGGTATGATTGCATAGGTACAGGATAGGAATGATGTGAATGTTTTGGCCCTTTCCATCCTTATTGCCAATATTGTGAGGGTTGTCCATAATGATATTGGTTCCCATGCTGCCAATGTTGAGACTGACTATTGTTAGTATAGGAATATGAATGTGCATTATAACCAAATAAATGTGGTGGAAATTCAGGAGCCATACCTGCACTTACCTGAGGCCAATTTCTTCGTGCACCATAGCATGCAATGATTCATCTTCAAGTTGTCCTCTTTCAAGTACAACTTTCAACCTAGGTATGGAGGAAATTTTTCAGTGGCATGGTTCTCTACAAAAATTGCACATTTATTAGTTCCTTTTATATCAAGAGGACATTCCCTTAAAAGATGCTTTTTCCTACACTTGGGACAAAAAATAGATAATGACTCTTATTCTTCTACAAGTTTTTACTAAAATTTTAAGCAGTCTATTTGTTTGCTAACAATATTCATTATTTATATTTTCATATTGTGCATTTATTCTCCAGTCCAATGATCATAGCATCAGTAGAATCGGTTTTCTTATTTCTATTCTGAATTCTTTTACCGAATCTATATTGGTTCCTAGAGAATTTACTGCACGAGTCACAGATTTGATCAAATTATTTCTGAGAAATATCCCCTTGTCCTAACAAATTTAAATTATTTCTAGCATGATCAGTAAGCCCACGTAAGAACAAGGTTCTAATATTACTTAGATCAAATTTGTGCTTTGACCTTTGTAGGATGTATAAGAATCTCTCTAAGTAGTCCTCTGGAGTCTCATCGTCATTTTGCATGATAGTAAAGATTTCATCTTGAATATATCTTGTTTTACAATATTCTTGATATTTTGACAAGAACACTCTCTTCATCTTCTTGCAAGAGGATATAGTGTTCCCTCCTAGTCCCATGAACCAACGAAGTGTTGCGTCCTTGAGAGTTGCAAGAAACAACTTTAACTTTTGAGCATCAGATGAATTATCATAACTTCTAAATAAAATATCAAACTCAAATAAGAAATATTCTGGATCTTTGTGTGCCTTACAATAGAAATGAGGAAGAGCTAATGGTGGTATATTTTTCATTTGCATAGTTACATTCAGATCCACAATTGGGAATCCAAAAGTGGATTGTTCTTCATTTACCTGATTTTCACCGGTTCCTTTTGCATGGTCTTCATGACCTGCCATTATTTTTCCTCCAAGCGAACTGCTCTCAACGGGCTGGAAAGGCTAACTATGGGTTCTGATAGTCTGCTTCTTCCCCTTTATGGGTTGTGTCACCCCTGGAATATTGCTGCCAAATCCCAAGTAGATTGTTCCTGCATGATGAGCCTGGGTTTGTTTGGAATTTCTACCTATAAAATAAGGCCCAATATGAGATTTGTTTTCAAATTTATCAGTATATCCTCGACCCTTAGTGGGCTTCGGACCCCTACCTCTTTTAGGCATTCATTTCAAAAAAATGACAAAACAAAATTCTAATACAATCTGCAAAGTCAAAAGATAACTCAACACCTATAAATACCTTCAAACAATAGAAGCACACTATAGAAAAAATAATAGTATATTTACCCCTATTGCAGAAAAAATGGAAAATACTTACCAATTAAAATCATCTCCCCAGCAACAACGCCAAAATGTTGGGGTGTAGGAATCACACTTAAGAAAACTCCTCAACACTTAATTGTCAACCCAAGGGTTTCATTAACTTAGAGACAAAGCACAGACAATGCCAGAAGTGGTATGAACTTTTCCTATTCCTATTCCTACTTAATTGAAATATTGTAGAATCAAACATAAGACAGTTTCAAAGGCAATTAACACCAAAACAATTCTAGTGATGGAATGTAAAAGAATGGATATGCGAGGAAATCAAGTAAAGGAACTTTCACATAAGTGGAAGAAATCTTAAATGCTGAAATTAACTCTATGTTTATCTTCAGTATAGATGGCCGATAGCTTAACAAGTGGGCCCTTGCAAAGATCTTCTTTCCAAATGATTTTCCTTCTTCACTAAGCAATCATTCTTGTACTCTTGA
The DNA here is from genome assembly GCA_034641835.2 of Pinus albicaulis. NCBI lineage: Eukaryota > Viridiplantae > Streptophyta > Pinopsida > Pinales > Pinaceae > Pinus > Pinus albicaulis. Next base: position 519,132,448 of record CM076572.1, on the reverse strand, counting down.
AATCTTCTTGCACTAGTGCAGGTACATAACTTATGTGAAAAAATATATTTTACCTTCTTTACTAAAGACTTATGTCCTTGTGTAGGTGCTCTAAGCCTTAAGGCTTAGAGCACTTTGTTCCTGTGATAAGACACCAGCTCTTGCACCAGTATAGAGCTTCCTTCACTAAAGTTTCCAATTACTTTCAAAAGAATTTAAAGACATGTTACAAATAACTGTAATTGCAAGCAGAATTCTGAGATAAATTACACACAGAAAAAGGAATGCTTTAATTAACTGATCTTTGCAATGAAAATAAATTTTGAAAAGCAGAAACAATTCTTAGCAATCAAAGCAATAGTTAAAGCAATTTTCATGCAATCGAACTATCTTTCAACACTTCACTTATAACGTTACAGATTACTTCTAATCCTTTCTCTCAGGTCGTGAGCTGCAAGTGTAAAGTGTGATGTTTGCAATGGTTTCCTTTATTAATTCACGTAGTCATTCTTAGAACCTTCAGAAGTCCGACTTTTAATGTTAATAATGGTTACTTGAATTAATAATCCTTTACTTGCCAGAATAAATAAAATCGTAAGCAAGAAAAGGAACGAAACACTTGCTATGAAATAAATGAGTAAACTGTAGTGCAGAATCCTACATGCACTAGTGTAGGAAGAATCTTCTTGCATGATCCGAGTGGAAGCAAACTAAGGAAGAAATTGCAGGAAAGAGATTACAGGAAATAATTGCAGTAAAGAAATTAACTTAATTCAAAATTCCACACAAGGATCCGTTCACGCTTTGACTATAGAGTGAATTTAACTCAGAACTTAGAAACAAAATAATAATGATTCAAATGATGAATCTGCAAATAAATAAATACACACACGAACCTTTTAAATGACGAAATAACAAGGGTAAAAGAGCTAGGTTGGCTGGGTCCTAGCCAACTAGCTCGTTTCCCGTTTAGAAAGCGAAACGATTCAGCACTTAATCAACGCATAAATAAGATTTAAACACAACATGAAGAAATCATGGCGTAGTTCCTTGTATTAACTTCGATCAACAAACATACATTAAAATGTGATTCCAACCCAGAACGAGGGTGATACGAAATTACAAATTAAACAAAATTACAATCTCCTGATATCACTAACTTGGCTATACCTAAGATCTATATTATATAGAGTCTTTTAGCCTATAGCCATAATCTTCTATTTACAGAGCCATTTCCAATTCAAGTCTTTCGACTGAATGAACTAACAAACAACATTACAAAACCGACTAATGGTTATAACAAGGCACGAGCTTTGCTGGCTGTAGACCATATCTTTGGCAAGTATCCCTAACTATACACCACCTATATCCATCTTCATATAATCCGCACCCAAAATAAGAGACATGGATCAAAACTCCCACATGGAATGATCAATTGTTGCGGAGATCACGAAGCAATATTTGTTGGCAGTGTAGGAATCTGCTTGCATTGGATCACGCTACATAATAATTAACACTTATTTTTTCAATTACTTTTAGGAAAGTAATCATAAGTTACAAGAAATACTTAAAATCATGAAATCTATGTAACATAATTAATTAAGCACCTAATAATCCTTAGTTATGAAATACGAAGTATATGTAGGAATAGACGATTATCTTGGACTAGTGCAAAAATGACAAGGTTTATAGAGATGAAACAGAGGTTAATGTTTATAGGAGGAGGGTAAAAACATGGCATTTTGGCACACCAACAGTTATGTTTATTTCTATTCAAAGAATTGGTTTTTAATTGATAAATTCATGAATATCATTATGGCCCTGCACTACCAGAAATAATAGAGCAAGCTTATATATGATTGTAAAGATAAGAAAATGATATTTTGATACATATGAAATATTCTACCTATAGTGAAGAAGTTTCAATGAAAATGATTATGTCACAAATAAAAAATTCTAGGAGAGTATTCCCTGTCAAAGATAGTACCAATAATGCATTGATATATGGATGGTAATTGGAATGAGAATTATCAAGAGAAGGGAAAAACAATGTCACTTAGAATAATAAATCAAAGAAATCGAAGAGATCTGCAATATATGAAGATGAAATATATGATAAATAAAAATTCTTAGACTTGAAGAGTTGAAAAATAGAATTAAGAATTTGAAATAAAAAATTCTAGAGAAGTTGGAAAAGAAATTGAAATATAACTTTAATATAAACAAAGACAAAATGACTAGGAGACTTACCCTTGGTGTGCAATTGGCGAAATTATGAAAGAAGAGGCAATTCTAGAGTTCAAATTTCAAACTATGACAACACCCTAAAGTATGACAAATTAATTGATTGGATAAGAGAAGTTCAAATGCATCAAGTACCTTGATGAAGTTGATGAATGAGGTACTAAAAATATTCTTAGGAAAGTTTTTAGTTTTGTATCTTGGCGATATTCTAATTTTCGTAGCATAAAATAGGAGTATTCGAGACATTCATCTCAAGTATTTGAGTGGTTAAAAGAGAATGATTTCTTGATTAACTTGAAGAAATGTAATTTTTTGCACTAAGAGTTGATATACATAGGTTTTATGGTTTCCCAAGAAGGTTTGATGATGGACCCAAAATCGTTAAGGGCTATAGTTGAATGACATATTATAAAGCACTTTTGATTTTATAAGTTTCCATGCTTTGAAATTTTTTTATAGGAAGTTTATTTGATATTTTAATGATATATGTGCATCATTAATTGAGTGCATGAAAAAGTGAAGATCTTAGTGGAAATTGACAACATATATGAGTTGTGTTATCTTGAAGAAGATGGCTATTGAATAACGGGTATTAACCTTACTAGACTTCAAAAAAAAATTCCAAGTGGATTGTGGTTTGAGTGGATCAATGACTTGATTAATATTAAGTCAAGAGGGTAAGCATATTGATTTATTTAATGAGAGGCTAAATGAAACTAACATAAGTACTCTATTCAGTATGGTTAAGAACTCTATGCTATAATTCCAACATTGAGGAATTAGGGAGTTGTACAGTACCTAATGAGTTTGTATTATATATTGATCACCAAGAAATTCAATATACTAATAGTCAAGGTAATTTGGATTAGAGACATATGAAATTAGTGGAATTTTTACAAATTTATGATTTGTTTTTAAGCACATATAAGAAAGTCTAATTGGATTGTTGATGGATTAAGTACCAACTTATTTTTGTTAAGTACAATGGTTGTTGAGGTTGCAGGTCTAGATAATATGAAGATGTTATATGAGGATTATGCAGATTTTATAGAGGTTTGGAAAGCATGTAAAGAAACATGGAGTGTGGGCATGACTCCATATTTGGAATTTTACATTTAGGAAAGAAACTTATTCAAGGATCATCAATTGTGCATACCAAGAGGCTGCATGAGAGAAGTTCTCATAAAAAAATACACAGTGGGAGTTTGAGTGGTTGATTTTACAATGTAAGGCTAGAACATTAGATGAAGAAAGATACTTTTAGTTAGGTACTAGTAGAGAGGTTAAAACTTTGGTTGAAGTTTGTAGGATATGCTAGCTTGCAAAAGGAAGGAGCCAAAATACATGTTTGTAAACAACATAAAAGCCTCAGAAGATATAAACATTGATTTTTTTGGGGATTGTGAATAATTCAAAGAGGTAATAATTTAATCATTGTAGTTGTGGATAATTTTTCAAAATTTTCACATTTTATTGCATACAAGAAGACAATTGATGCTTTGAATGTTGTTATTTCTTTAATGAGAGTTTGGATGCATGAGATATCTAGGACTATCACTTCATAAAGGGATACTATATTTCTAGGGGATTTTGAAAAATCTTGTGGCAGAAGTTGGGATCTAGTTTACAATGCAATTTCACATATCACCCTCATATAGACGAAAAACTAGAGATTGAAAACAAAAATTTTGGTAAGTTGCTAATATGTTTGGTGGGAGATAATCAAAGTAGTAGGATATGGCGTTAACATATGAAGAATTTACATATAAGAATTTAGTCAACATATCTTTAGGGAAAACACTTTTTATGTCATGGAATATCACGAAAAGGAGTGACAAATTTGGTGATTTTTCCAATCATAGAGCATGTGAAAAGTGAACATGTAGAGGTATTTAGAGCATATGATATATATACACGAGGATGCAAGAAAACAATTTCAACAATGTAAAGAGACGTAGAAAGAGAAGGTATACTGGAAAAAATGAAGACATTTGTACAAGAAGACTTCATAATGGTTCACGTAAGGAAGGAAATATTTCATAGGGGAACCTATAACACACTAAAGTATAAGAATATATGATTTGGTTTGTATAAGGAATGAAAGGGAATTACACACCTTGTGAAATATATCGAAGAACACAATAATATGGTGAAAACCTAAATTTTATTAATAAATGAAATAGCAAAATACTGTAGAACACAAATTCACTAGAATTGTGGTAACTATCTTTGAAGAGAGAGAGAGAGAGATGGTATCTACACAAATTTTCAAAAGCTATTACAATAAGTCGAAAGAACGACCTTTTAACATAAAGAAATAACCTTAGAGGTATAAAAACATAACTCTAGAAGATGAAGCACCAAAAGGTTTGCATGCCTTGAGGTGGATAATTGGTACATGAACTTTCTGGGGGCACAAATTTTGCATATGACGTCTGTTTGGGGGCATACAATAACTCATTGGAAATAGCTATCCAAGGACTACAATTTTCCACCATTTAGTTGGTGGAAGAGGTGGGTGGCCATTGATATCCCCCTTTGATCAAGATAAGACCACGCACAATTATTAGAAAAATTTATTTATAATGCACATAAGTTGGATTTTCCTAATGACATGGAAATTTCACCATTATTTAATGTTGCAGATATTTATTCATGAGTATCATGAAATCCTTGAAAAAACAAAGGATTTTGAGAAAAAGACTAGCGAGAGATTATCAAAAATAAATTCCAACAAATATACCAAAGGAAGTTGAGGAGGTATGGGTAGAAAGGGTTAGTCAGATAAGGAACATGCAATACAAAAATTATTTGATCAAGTGGAAAGATAGAAATTCAAAGGATGCATCATGAATTTTTGAAGAATAACCTTGACAAGTTGGGTGACTAAATTTATTTGGTAAATTTCTTATGCATCCCTCATGAGCAAATGCTCATGAAATTTTCAACTATGGAGGTCTAATGTATGGGCATCTCTAGCTAGATAAAAAAATTTACATGCATCTGAATTCATAGATATGACATTGTTGTGTGGTTCTAAACATGGAGGACCATATGATGATTGTGTAGGATAATTGATGTGACTTTCGAGTCTTAATTTATAAATAGAGTGAATTTGATGAAATATTGTTGCTTAAAATTTGTAATTTATAATGTGGTGAAATATTTCTTTCTATTATTGAATTTTTAGAACCTATAGAATGTGAAGCTTCGAATTTAAATATGGTGTTTGTAAATGAGCAAAGGGAATTTGGTTCTCATAGATTATTTTCTATTGTTGGGTTTATGTGAAATCCAAAGAATGTGATGGTTTTGTGAATGAAAGAAATTTGGGAGTTGCTACATTGCCATTGAATAAAGACAACATAATTATCATTTGATAAGCTCTATGTGTGTGATTCTTTTGTTGTCTTGATTTTTTCTCGAAACACTGTTTTTCAATTTGATTATTCCTTTATGAGAATTTGATTCTAGTCCCACAAAGCATAAGGTCTTCCTCCAAAAAAATATTTGGCCTTTGTGAATGCCTTACCATAGGCTAGTTCCCTAATTTGACATGCACCATGTTAACCACCTCTTACTTCATTTAACACTTGTAGGAAGAGGCCACATAGCTAACTTCCGAGCTCTCTTTTTTTCTTCAATTTATATTATGTTCTTAAATATAATTTCATTTTTCCTTTATACTCTTTACGTATTGTATTCTTTAGAGTTTCGTAATGTAACTTTACCCTTTTATCTATTTAATATCTAAATTAAATAATAATAAAAAATCATAACCACTTTCATAATAATATATGAAATGGGCCCAAGATCCCTAGGAGTATGCCCTTAAAGTGTTTCTTCCTTGAAATTAAGGAAATACGAGAATTCTAGTTGACATGATTTTCCTTGAATAGCAATAATAAGATTCTCTGATTTATTAATAGCTTTCCCATTACTAATTTAACAACTAAATTATGATAAATTTCACAGTCAAAGCCTTTATTTCTAACCAAACATTTAATATTTATGCATGTTGCTATTATCTTAATACTCTGCTATACACCAATCATGTCATCATAAGAATTTTTGAAGTTTATAGCCAGCAATTTCGACCCCATTATTCAAATCCCAAGCTGTAAGCTGTACATGGTGCAGAGTTTTAACTTCTCCCATGCAGCTGCGGCGGTGCACATAAATAAAGAATCGATAAATCTATAAAAGAAGGTATAGAAATCAGCATGTCCAGTACTTACATAGGAATTACATATCGCTTACTTTTCTCATACGCCATTCGTGTATGACATCACTTCGTTTAGGGAAAGAAGGGAAGGAATAGGAATTTGATTTCAGATTTTGGGTGGTGTTTGTTTTTTTTGGATTTTTCTATTGGATTTTTTTATCAAATTTCTTTAAAATTTTACAGGAATGTATTGAAATCACATGTTTGATGGGTTGAACTTATATGTTTGATGAGTAATTCTGCACAATCCAAGTGTCTAAAAAGTTTCTTAGGTGCTGAATTTATATATAGAGTAAAAAAACCAGTTTAAATAACAGAAATCAAGAGTTGACCTCAAATTTTTCTACCAAATTCAGGCAGTTGAAATTCCAAAAAGTCTCACTAAAGACAACTCCAGAATTTGGTAGAAAAATTAGATGAAGTGCCTCCACTACTTCACCTAGTTCATTTGGTCTTCCACAATTAACACATTAATTAAAAAGTATTTGGTCTTCCATGGTTAACACATTAATTTTATTTAGAAAATTTAAAAATACTATCGAAATCTACAATAAAAAAACAGTTTTAGTAATGAGTTAAAATATCAATTTACTCAATACTAATAATACTAATATTAATGGCTTGGTCAAAACAGACCACCATTTATTCTAAAACCATTAAAAATATGGCATGATTTTGGGAAACTTTCTTAGAAAATTTTGAAAATTTAAGTTACAGCGGTCAAGCTTTAAGATTTTGGATGACTTAATAATTCTAGATAAAGCTGAATCTATTTCCACGATAAAATAAAATTTGAACACTCTCACACTCAAATTTCATAAATTTTTCTCATTGAAAAACATTCACCATCCTAACAAAATTGTGGCCCAATTCTAATTACATGTTTGAGGAAGAATGTGACAAAAGAGCACAGTACAGTGATAGGTCTGACAATCATCGTCGTCGTCTTCTATGGTCAACAGACAACGTAAGCACCGGCCAACATATAATGTAACCACCAACCAACCAGTGAGGCCGACATATTTCAATCATATAATTTGTAAAAACCTTGCAATTGAAGTTGATGTCAAGTTTCTAGAAAATTTTTGTGGTGGAGATATAAGTCATGCACCGACACCCAATTGTATTGTTTCTATTCAGTCAAAGTCGTCGTGGTATCATGGCGAAGAAATCACACAAAAGTTTAATCGTACGACCCCAAGGGTGGGTCATCACCATGGAGTGCGTGATATGTCGGGTACATTGCAAACTTTGCATGATGATTAGGTTGAGAGACTTATGTAGATGATTAGGTTGCCAGACTTTCATTGAATTGGTCATCTTTAAGGGCAGTGTAGTAGATCCTTTTCACATTACATTGATTCACAAATGTTGTCTTATCTTTTTATGTGTTAATTGGGTCCCCCTCTCATTGTCTCATAAATTCTATTCTCAATAGACCCTACCATTTTATTATCATCCATTTCAACCACTAGCTAAATTAACCATACATAAGCTTCCTCAAAACAAGATGCCTCTAAGTTTATGATATTCATATCATTATCCATTTTAACCACCAGTAAATGAACAAGACACGAGCTTCCTCAAAACAAGGTGCTTCCAAGTTTATGAAGATTTTGATATTCATGATTAGATGAAGTGTCTCCATTACTTTACCTAGTTCATTTGGTCTTTCATGGTTAACACATTATTAAAAATGGAAATTGAGGCGTGAACGTATCCACAATCAGATACATAATGTAGATTAGAGCTTCTGGAATCCTGTGTAATATAATTGAAGAGCTCCATGTTTTGGGTATTCAAAATTAGCCGTTAGAGAGAGATTATAAAAGATTAAATACATAATATTATTAATAAACTAATTCATTGAATTAAAAATTAATTAATTTCAATTAGCCGCTGGAGAATGAAATTTTTATATTATGTTAAAAAAAAATTGTTTAGTTATAAAATTAAATTAAATTTTTTAAATTAGAAAATAATTAATTAGGAGAAAATTTCAATTTTTTGATTAATTTAATTATAGAAAATAGTGATGAAAATATTAAAATAATTGAAGGGGGTGGAGATATGGAGAATTATAATTTTATTAGGAATGGGTAATTTAATTAGGTAGATAAAGATTAATGAATATAATATTGTTTTATTTTTAATTTAAATATTAATGTAGAAATTAAATTAATTTGATGATAATAATAAGAATAGAGTCAAAAATTTGAATTTTGAATATAGAATATAGGTATTAAAATCAATGTAAGGGAGTGGAGGTAGAGAATGATTGTGAATTTTAATTAGGGTGATTTGATTGGAGATTTGAAATGAGAAATAATGTAAATTAAAGGTCAGGTCAAAATTAACGAAAGGATGGGGGAAGAAAATGATTGAAGAATAAGGAGGAAAGAGGAAAATGCGAAGAGGGGGGGTGGGGAGGCTGGGTAATAGGCTAAGGATGGTTACGATGAGTTAGAATTATGATTAGAGGTAAGGCGTTTAGATGAAAGGAAGTGGACCATGGGTTTCCAGCAATGACTCAATTGATAACCATCATCATGGTTGAAGTTATTAGGATGCTTTTCATCCCAACCATTCTTAGTCTATTGCCCAGCCTCCACCCCTCTGTAGGTTTTAACCCTGTACAAAATTATCTGCGAACGAATCTTAAAGACAAAAAATGAACAATAGCGAGACCATAAAACATAAAAGAAATATACACAGATATTTTCCCCTGTATCCGAAATCGGGACACTAGCTTGATTTTTCATTATATTCCTTTTAGTGTTACAACACATATATATACATGCCGAAGCATACATAAACCCCAATCAATTAGCCCTGGATTATAACATAATCGTAGTTCCCTTGATCAGATCTACAAAATACCAAGGGACGAAAATCATCATGCCCCAAAACCATGTGCAAACCCATGCAAAAAACCAAGGGCAGGTCCACCCACCGAAAAATAGGGTCCAATTTCGTTTTTCTCGGGGCACTCTACCAACCCCATACTTGAACACAATCTCTACAACCAAAATTCTTCCATGCTTGCATGAGTAGCTACCATGTATTTTGCCTCTGTAGTTGAAAGAGCCACTACATATTATCTTTTACTCATTCAACTGACTACACCTCCAAAAAGGCTAAACACATACCCACTCGTAGATATTCTTTGGTCCAGATCTCTAGCTTAGTCTGCATCAACAAAACCACGGATGTACAAAACCCTATCCAATCCTGGTCTTCCCTGGTAGCACAAACCATAATCACTAGTGCCACGCAAATATCTGAAAACTTGCTTCACTGTTGTCCAATGCTCCTTCCCTAGTTTTGACATAAACCTGCTCAATAATCCCATTGCATGTGCAATGTCTGGTCTAGTATAGACCATTGCATACATCAGGCTACCCACTTCACTTGCATATGGAACACATGACATATCCTCCTCTTCTTCTTGTGTCTTGGGACACTGTTCAGCAAATAGCTTTACACCTATAGGAATAGGAACCTTCACCGGTTTAGTATCCTAGATATTGAACCTTTTCAATATTGTCTCGACATACTTCCTCTGGCTTAACCAAAGCTTCCTCTTTGCCCGATCTCTCTTAATTTCCATGCCCAAAATATAGTTTGCAGCACCAAGATCCTTCATCTCGAATTTGGAGAATAATTGGGTCTTCAAATCCTGGATAATTTCTTTGTCATTTCCAGTCAACAACATATCATCCACATACAATACCAAATAAATAACATGACCACCAATTAATTTAAAATATACACAATGATCTTCTTTTCTTTTGGTGAAGCCAAGTCCTCGTATATAGGTATCAAATTTATGATACCACATCCTTGTTGACTGTTTTAACCCATACAGAGACTTTTTTTAACCTACATACCAGTTCTTTATTACCCTTCACCATAAATCCTTTAGGTTGCTTCATGTATATCTCCTCTTCCAAATCCCCGTGAAGAAATGATGTCTTCACATCCATCTGTTCTACCTCAAAATCAAAGATAGCAACAACAGATACAAGTAATCTAATAGAAGTAACCTCAACAACAGGAGAAAAAATATCAACAAAATAAATTCCCAGCACCTGGGACTAACCTTTTGCTACCAATCGAGCTTTGTATTTCTCTACCTTGCCTTCTACATTCATCTTCTTCTTAAGCACCCATTTGCTCTCGATGGGCTTCCTTCCAGCCGACAACTCCACTAGATCCCATGCCTCATTTTTGTGCAAGGATGCCATTTCATCAACCATGGCCTCCTTCCAGAGTTTTCTATCCTCTGAATCTATTTCCTCCTTGGCAGTTCTGGGATCATCATCAGTTATAGTTAAAGAAAAATTTGAACAGAAAGCAGATGGACTATACCTTTCTGGTTGCCTTCTTTCCCGAACTGATCTTCTCACAGCTGGAGTTTATGGCTCTTCCTCTTCTAAATTTTCTTTTGTTGTAGAGTCTAATTCATCCTCCTTTACCTCAAACTCTATCTTCTCAGGTTCCTTTGGTAGGAATTCATGTTTAACAACATCTTTCACCTCTCTAAACACCACATCTTGGTTGTACACAACCTTCCTTGTTTCTAGGTTCCAAAACTTGTAACCTTTTAAACCATTCCTATACCCAATAAAGATGCACCTTTTAGATTTATTATCCAACCTGGTCCTTTTCTACTTTGGAACATGTACATATGCATCACATCTAATTACCCTCAGATGGGAAAGAGAGGGTTTCTTACCAGTCCATACCTCATGTGGAGTCTTACCCTCCAACGCTGATGAAGGTGATCTGTTAACCAGGTAACATGCAGTCTCCACTGCCTCTGCCCAAAATTCCTGTCCTAACCCGGTACCACTGAGCATGCTTATTTCCTTTTCCATCAACGTTATGCTCATTATTTCTGCAACTCCATTTTGCTGAGGTGTGTATGGAGTAGTCTTCTGTTGTGATATATCACACTTCTTACAGAACTCTTCAAACTCCTTCTTTCAGAACTCTCCACCATTATCTGTCCTCAAGACCATTATCCTTTTTGTCTAGTTTTCCACCAGAGCCTTAAATTCTTTAAATCTGTCAAAAATTCAGAATTTTTCCTCAAGAAATATATCCATATATTCCTTTAAGTCACTTATGAATGAAACATAGTACACAGACTTACCCAGTGATGGAACCGATACAGGTCCAAACACATCACTGTGCACAAGCTCTAATATCTTGTTTGCCCTCTTAGCACTAGAAGGAAAACTCACCCGATTATTCTTCCGATATACACAATGTTCACAAAAATATAAATCCAGAGAGAAATTAGACATACCTTCTACCATACCATTTCCATGTAGTATCTGAAGGCCCTTCTCTCTAATATGTCTAAGCCTTTGATGCCATAGCATGGTCTTTTCTCGAGAGACCACTAGGATTTCTGCTTCACTTTCAGGAACCACAGAGCTGTTGCACCCATCAATAACAGTGCTGCTCTAAAGCTTGTACAGATATCCAATTATAAATCCCCAAATTAATACTAGTGCTCCCCGAACCATCTTACATGTATATTTCTCGAACACTGTTTTTACACCTGCATCATCCATCTTTCTTACAGAAATCAGATTTCTAGCCAATGCAGGAATGTGCAGAACACCAGGAAGTGTTTTAATCCTTCCACCTTGTAGCTTCAACTTGACTTTTCCACATATGACGATTCTAGCCTTCCTATTATCCCCTAAGAAGACATCACCGCCATCATATTTCTCATACTCATAGAACCACTCCCTATGGGGAGTGAAGTGAAAGGATGCACAAATTAAATCAGCCTTATGACTCATGATCTACATGTGTATTTGAAGAAAATAAATACATCCCACTAATGAGGTGGTTTTCCTCTACGGGGAAGGGCATAAACAGATCCTGCAATATGAACTTTAGATGAGGTCCTTTTGCCCATTTACCTTACTTCTGCATTTCTAGTACACCTTTACAAAATTTCCTAGAGATTTAGATCTCCCTCTAGATTTAGATCTCCCACTCAAAACCTTATTCTTGTTTTTGTTTTGGGACCTTCCTCGTACAGATAAGGAATCTCCATTATAACCCTCCATATTTCTTCATCTCGTTTCCTCCGAAAGCAAGGCTGAGAAAATGTCATCAAAATTCAAGGTAGTTGTATTGCTACCTATTGCAATAACCAGACTATGCCACGAATATGGTAGAGAACACAAAAAACTGATGCACTTATCTTCATCTGAGATTTTAATATCAACGGATAACAACTAACTTACCACAGCATTGAAGCTGTTCAGATGCTTTGTCACTGAGTCTCCATCCTTCATCCTTAGGTTATACAACTTTTTCCGTAGGAACAATTTATTCACCAGAGACTTAGATTGGTCCAAAGTCCCTAGCTTTTCCCACAAAGTCTTCATCATAGCTTCCCCAGATACATTCAACAATACTGAATCTGAGACACACAATCGTATTGTTGGCTTTGCCTTCCGATCCAACTTCTTCCAGTATTCATCTAACATTGTCGTTGGTTTAGTACCTAGATCTACCGTGATCCATTGATTTTTATCCACCAGTAGATCCTCCATCTTGAGCTTCCACAACTCAAAACTCTGACAATTAAATTTCTCGATCTTTATCTTTCCACTGCTCACCATCTTCTTTCACCGCAATAATCGATCCCGTAGATATCCCACTGAACACGGTCTACCACAGGCCTGAGCAAAAAACCCCTTAGCAGCAAAGGTTTCCCCTTGAAGCCGAAACAACTCTGATACCAAATGTAGGTTTTAACCCTGTACAAAAATGATTTGAAAATGAATCTTAAAGACAAAAAATAAACAATAGCGAGGGCATAAAACATAAAACAAATATACATAGAGATTTTCCCCTGGATCCCAAATCGGGACTACCAACTTGATTTTTCATTATATTCCTTTGTGTTACAACAAATATATATACATGCTGAAGCATACATAAAATCCAATCCATTAACCTTGGATTAGAACATAACCATATTTCCCTTGACCAGATCTACAAAATACCAGGGGTTGAAAACCATCATGCCCCAAAATCATAATTTGATAGATAGGGGGGAAATCAATTGCTTAATGTTATTTAGAAAATTTCAAAATATTCTCAAAATCTACAATCCATGACAATTTTAGTTATGAGTTAAAATACCAATTTACTCAATACTAATAATACTAATATTAATGGCTTAGTCAAAACAGACCACAATTGATCCTAAAAGCCATAAAAATTAGAGCATGATTTTGGGAAAATCTCTTAGAAAATTTTGAAAATTTGGATTACAACTGTCAAGTTTCAAGATTTTGGATGACTTAATGGTTCTTGATAAGGCTGAATCTATTTCCACCATAAAAATTATTTAAACACTCCCACACTCAGATTTTTAAAAAAATTCATTAAATTCCAAAAAATAAATCCACCATCGTAACAAAGTTGTGGCCTCACAACGCCAATTCTAATTACATGATAGAGGAAGAATGTGACAAAAGAGCACATCCTTCTGAACAGTACAGTGATAGGTCTGACAATCATCGTCGTCATCTTCTATGGTCTACAGACAACATAAGCACCGACCAACATATAATGTAACCACCAACCAACCAGTGAGGCCCACATATTTCATCATATAATTTGTAACGTTGCAATTGAAGTTGATGTCATGTTTATAGAAAATTTTGTGGTGGAGATATAAGTCATGCGCTGACACCCAATTGTATTGTTTTTATTCAATCAAAGTCGTTGTGGTATCATAGCGAAGAAATCACACAGAAGTTTAATCGTACGACCCCAAGGGTGGGTCATCACCATGGAGTGCATGATATGTCGAGTACATTGCAGACTTTGCATGAGGATTAGGTTGAGAGACTTATGGAGATGATTAGGTTGTGAGACTTTCATTGAACTAGTCATCTTTAAGAGTAGTGTAGTAGATCCTTTTCATATTCCATTGATTCACAAATGTTGTCTTATCTTTTTTTGTGTTAATTGGGTCCCCCTCTCACTGTCTCATAAATTATATTCTCAATAGACCCTACCATTTTATTATCATCCATTTCAACCACTAGCTAAATTAACAATACATAAGCTTCCTCAAAACAAGATGCCTCCAAGTTTATGATATTCATATCATTATCCATTTTAACCACCAGTAAATGAACAAGACATGAGCTTCCTCAAAACAAGGTGCCTCCAAGTTTATGAAGATTATGATATTCATGATTAGATGAGGTGCCTCCACTACTTCACCTAGTTCATTTGGTCTTCCATGGTTAACACATTTCCCATTCAATCGTCATTGCTCACCCCACTAAAAATGGAAAATGGAAATTGAGACGTGAACATATCCACAGTCATATATATAATGTAGATTAGAGTTTTCAGAATCCTGTGTAATAATATTGAAGAGCTCCACATGTATTCAAAATTAGTCGTTAGGGAGAAATTATAAAAGATTAAATACATAATATTATTAATAAACTAATTCATTGAATTAAAAATTAATTAATTTGAATTAGCCGCTAGAGAATGAGATGGTTATATTATGTTAAAAAAAAATCATTTAGTTGTAAAATTAAATTAATTTTTTTAAATTTGAAAATAATTAATTAGGAGAAAATTTTAATTTTTTTGATTAATTTAATTATAGAAAATAGTGATAAAAATATTAAAATAATTGAAGGGGGGTGGAGATATGGAGAATTATAATTTTATTAGGAATAGGTAATTTAATTAGGTAGATAAAGAATAATGAATATAATATTGTTTTATTTTTAATTTAAATATTAATGAAGAAATTAAATTAATTTGATGATAATAATAAGAATAGAATCCAAAATTTGAATTTTGGATATAGAATATAGGTATTAAAATCAATGTAAGGGAGTAGAGGTAGAGAATGATTGTGAATTTTAATTAGGGTGATTTGATTGGAGATTTGAAACGAGAAATAATGTAAATTAAAGGTCATTAATGAAAGGACAAGGGAAGAAAATGATTGAAAAATAAGGAGGAAAGAGGAAAATGCGAAAAGGGGGGGCGGGGAGGCTGGGCAATAGGCTAAATATGGTTAGGATGGGTTAGAATTATGATTAGAGGTAGGGCGTTTAGATGAAAGTGGACCATGGGTTTCCAGGAATGACTCAATTAATAACCATCATCATGGTTGAAGTTATTAGGAAGCTTTTCATCCCAACCATCCTTAGTCTATTGCCCAGTCTCCACCCCTTTGTAGGTTTTAACCCTGTACAAAAATGATCTGCAAACGAATCTTAAAGACAGAAAATAAATAATTGCGAGACCATAAAACATAAAACAAATATACACAGATATTTTCCCCTGTATCTCAAATCAGGACTACCAGCTTGATTTTTCATTATATTCCTTTGAGTGTTACAACACATATATATACATGCCGAAGCATACATAAACCCCAATCAATTAACCCTGGATTATGACATAACCATAGTTCCCTTGAATGGATCTACAAAATACCAGGGGCCGAAAACCATCATGCCCCAAAACCATGTGCAAACCCATGCACAAAACCATGGGCAGGTTCGCCCACCGAAAAATAGGGTCCAATTTTGTTTTTCCCGGGGCACTGCACCAACCCCATACTTGAACACAATCTCTACAACTAAACTGCTTCCTTGCTTGCATGAGTAGCTGGCATGTATTTTTCCTCTGTAGTTGAAAGAGCCACTACAGACTATCTTTTACTCGTCCAACTGACTGCACCTCCAAATAGGCTAAACACATACCCACTCGTAGATATTCTTTGGTCCAGATCTCCAGCCTATTCTGCATCAACAAAACCATGGATGTCCAAAACTATATCCAATCCTAGTCTTCCCTAGTAGCAAAAACCATAATCACTAGTGCCACGCAAATATCTGAAAACTCGCTTCATTGCTATCCAATGCTCCTTCCCTGGTTTTGACATAAACCTGCTTAATACTCCCACTGCATGTGTAATGTCTGGTCTAGTACAGACCATTGCATACATCAGGCTACCCACTACACTTGCATATGGAACACAAGACATATCCTCCTCTTCTTCTTATGTCTTGGGACACTGTTAAGCAAATAGATGTACACCTATAGGAATAGGAACCTTCATCAGTTTACTATCCTGGATATTGAACCTATGCAATATTGTGTCGACATAATTTCTTTGGCTTAAATAGAGCTTCCTCTTTGCCTGATCTCTCTTAATTTCCATGCCCAAAATATAGTTTGCAACACCAAGATCCTTCATGTCAAATTTGGAGAAGAATTGGGTATTCAAATCCTGGATAATTCTTTGTCATTTCCAATCAGCAACATATCATCCACATACAAGACCAAATAAATAACACGACTACCAATTAATTTAAAATATACACAGTGATCCTCTTTGCTTCTGGTGAAGCCAAGTCCTCATATATAGGTATCAAATTTATGATACCACATCCTTGGTGACTGTTTTAACCCATACAGAGACCTTTTTTAACCTACATACTAATTCTTTCTTACGCTTAACCATAAAGCCTTTAGGTTGCTTCATGTATATATCCTCTTCCAAATCCCCATGAAGAAATAATGTCTTCACATCCATCTGTTCTACCTCAAAATCAAAGGTAGAAATAACAGATAAAAGTAATCTAATAGAAGTAACCTTAGCAACAAGAGAAAAAATATCACCAAAATAAATTCCTGGTGCCTGGGACTAACCTTTTGCTACCAATCGAGCTTTGTATTTCTCTACCTTGCCTTTTACATTCATCTTCTTCTTAAACACCCATTTGCTCTCGATGGGCTTCCTTCCAGCCGACAACTCCACTAGATCCCATGCCTCATTTTTGTGCAAGAATTCCATTTCATCAACCATGGCCTCCTTCCAGAGTTTTCCATCCTCTAAATCTATTACCTCCTTGGAATTTCTGGGATCATCATCAGTTATAGTTAAAGAAAAATTTGAATAGAAAGTAGATGGACTATACCTTTCTGGTCGCCTTCTTTCCCAAACTGATCTTCTCATAGCTGGAGTTTGTGGCTCTTCCTCTTCTGAATCTTCTTCTGTTGTAGACTCTAATTCATCCTCCTTTAGCTAAAACTCTATCTTCTTAGGTTCCTTCGGTAGGAATTCATGTTTAACAACATCTTTCACCTCTCTAAACACCACGTCTTGGCTGTACACAACCTTCCTTTTTTTTGGGTTCCAAAACTTGTAACCTTTTAAACCATCCTTATACCCAATAAAGATGCACCTTTTAGATTTATTATCCAACCTGGTCCTTTTCTACTTTGGAACATGTACATATTCATAACATCTAATTACCCTCAGATGTGAAATAGAGGGTTTCTTACCAGTCCATACCTCATGTGGAGTCTTATCCTCCAACGTTGATGAAGGTGATCTGTTAACCAGGTAACATGCAGTCTCCACTACCTCTGCCAAGAATTCCTGTCCTAACCCAGTACCACTGAGCATGCTTCTTGCCTTTTCCATCAACGTTCTGTTCATTCTTTCTGCAACTTCATTTTTCTGAGGTGTGTATGGAGTAATCTTCTATAATGATATACCACACTTCATATAGAACTCTTCAAATTCCTTCTTGCAAAACTCTCCTCCATTATTTGTCCTCAACACCTTTATCTTTTTTTTTCTGGTTTTCCACCAGAGCCTTAAATTATTTAAATCTGTCAAAAATTCACATTTCTTCCTCAAGAAATATCTCCATATATTCCTTGAGAAGTCATATATGAATGAAACATAGTACACAGACTTACCCAGTGATGGAATTGACACAGGTCCAAACACATCACTGTGCACAAGCTCTAATATCTTGTTCGCCCTCTTAGCACCAGAAGGAAAACTCACCCGATTATGCTTCCCATATACACAATGTTCATAGAAATAGAAATCCAGAGAGAAATTAGACATACCTTCTACCATACCATTTCCATGCAGTATCTAAAGGCTCTTCTCTCTAATATGTCTAAGCCTTTGATGCCATAGCATGGTCTTTTCTCGAGAAACCGCTAGGCTTTCTGCTCCACTTTCAGGAACCACAAAACTGTTGCACCCATCAATAACAGTGCTGCCCTGAGGCTTGTACAGATTTCCAATTCAAACTCCCCGCATTAATACCAGTGCTCCCCGAACCATCTTGCATGTATATTTCTCGAACACTGTTTTTACACCTGCATCATCCATCTTTCTTACAGAAATCAGATTTCTGGCCAATGCAGTAATGTGCAGAACACCAATAAGTGTTTTAATCCTTCCACCTTGTAGCTTCAACTTGAATTTTCCACGTTCGACAATTCTGGCATTCCTATCATCCTCTAAGAAGACATCGCCGCCATCATATTTCTCATACTTGTAGAACCACTCCCTATGGGGAATGAAGTGAAAGGATGCACCCAAGTCAATCAACCATGACTCATGATCTACATGTGTATTTGAAGAAGAAGCCAAATACACATCCCCACCTTCATCCGAGGTGGTTTTTTCCTCTACAGAAGGAGCATCATTAGATCCCTTTCCTTTCTCATGAGCTTTAGATCTGCAGTCCTTTTTGTAGTGCCCTTCCTTTTCCGCATTTCTAGCACACCTTTACAAACTTTCCTAGAGATTTAGATCTCCCACTCGAAACCTTATTCTTGTTTCTATTTTGGGACATTCCTTGTACAGGTAAGGAATCTCCATTCTAGCCCTCCATATTTCTCCGTCTCATTTCCTCCGAAAGCAAGGCTGAGACAATGTCATCAAAATTCAAGGTAGTTGTATTGCTACCTATTGCAATAACCAGACTATCCCACGAATCTGGTAGAGAACACAAAAAACTGATGCACTTATCTTCATCTGAGATTTTTATATCAACAGATAACAACTGGCTTACCACAATATTGAAGCTATTCATATGCTTTTTCACCGAGTCTCCATCCTTCATCCTCAGGTTATACAACTTTTTCTGCAGGAACAATTTATTCACCAGAGACTTAGATTGGTACAAAGTCCCTAGCTTTTCCCAAAAAGTCTTCATCGTAGCTTCCCCAGATACATTCAACAATACTGAATCTGAGGCACAGAATTGTATTGCTTTCTTTTCCTTCCGATCCAAATTCTTCCAGTATTCATCTAAAATTGTCGTTGGTTTAGTACCTGGATCTACCGTGATCCATTGATCTTTATCCACCAACAGATCCTCCATCTTGAGCTTCCACAACTCAAAACTCTGATAATTAAATTTCTCGATCTCTATCTTTCCATTGCTCACCATCTTATTTCACTGCAAGAATCGATCCCGCAGATCTTCCACTGAACAAGGTCTACCAGAGGCTCGAGCAAAAAAACCCTTAGCAGCAAAGGCGTCCCCTTGAAGCAGAAACAACTCTCATACCAAATGTAGGTTTTAACCCTGTACAAAAATTATTTGCAAATGAATCTTAAAGACAAAAAATAAACAATAGCAAGAGCATAAAACATAAAACAGATATACATAGAGATTTTCCCCTGGATTCCAAATCGGAACTGCCAACTTGATTTTTCATTATATTCCTTTGTGTTACAACACACACACACACACACACACACACACACACATATATATATATATATATATGTTGAAGCATACATAAAACCCAATCCATTAACCTTGGATTAGAACATAACCATAGTTTCCTTGACTGGATCTACAAAATACCAAGGGTCGAAAACTATCATGCCCCAAAATCATGTGCAAACCCATGCACAAAACCATGGGTGGGTCCGCCCACCGAAAAACAGGGTCCATTTTTTTTTCTTGGGGTGCTTCCTCAGACCCTGAACAGGGGGGGTTGTCGCCCCCCCTATGACACCCCTGCAGACCCCAACACCCTCTCCCCCCTCTCTTCACATTTTCCTCTTCCCCCCTTATTCTTCAATCATTTTCTTCCCCCCCCATCCTTTCATTAATTTTGACCTTTAATTTACATTATTTCTTGTTTCAAATCTCCAATCAAATCACCCTAATTAAAATTCACAATAGTTCTCTACCTCCGCCCCTTACATTGATTTTAATACCTATATTATATATTAAAAATTCAAATTTTGGATTCTATTCTTATTATTATCATCAAATTAATTTACTTTCTTCATTAATATTTAAATTAAAAATAAAACAATATTCTATTCATTATCCTTGATCTACCTAATTAATTACCCATTCCTAATAAAATTATAATTCTCCATATCTCTGTCCCCCTTCAATTATTTTGATATTTTCATCACTATTTTCTATAATTAAATTAATAAAAAAATTTGAAATATTCTCCTAATTAATTTTTTTAATTTAATTTATAATTAAATGATTTTTTTAACATAATATAACCATCTCATTCTCCAGTGGCTAATTCAAATTACTTAATTTTTAATCCAATGAATTAGTTTATTAATAATATTATGTATTTAATCTTTTATAATTTCTCCCTAACGACAAATTTTGAATCCTATCAACTTCTTTGAATTTATTGACTAGAATTCATTCCTATTTATACTTTAGTGTCTGCACTCTTCCTATCTTACGCTCAACTTCCTCCTCCTGAAGATAGGTGAAGTGTTCACCCGAAACGTCGAGCTCTTCAATCATATTACACAAGATTTCAGAATCTCTAATCTACAAAGGATGGAAATTGTTGTTGTAATGTTTGATAAGATTTATATTGTAGAAACACTTAAATCCTGACCAAACATATTAACATGGGTAGACCATCCAAATTAAATCAAATGCACAAAATATACCAGAGCATGTTTAGGAAGAAAAATATGATCTATCTCTTCAACAAATACAAGATTGTACTCAACCAAGTCCAGTCCACCCCAAACTCTTTTGGAGGGCTTTTCTCCTTAAGAAATTCATGTATGTAACAAGCAATCTCTACTTGGTTTGACTATGTGTCTAGCCTATATAATGCTCCAAACCAACCAAGAATTTGAGTCAACCCAAAACTTATCTATTTTCATTTATGTCTTGATTACTTAGTCCTATTGTTTCATCTTAAGCTTCAATCTAGAAATCCCAGGATTTCTAAAACCTAAATGTGAATTTTTAAATATAGCTCTAAAGTCTCAATAGTCCATATTGTTGACATGTTAAACTACATGGTAACCCATGGATTTCCACCACTTTGGACCCTCATATAATTTGTCCCATTTCTAAAATGGAGACCATAAAAGACATTAGTAACTAACAAGCTATTATGGTTGGTCATATCTTGACTAAGAAATTTTCCACAACCTTAGACATTCACATTTCTAGATTAAGGACAAAGATGTTGAGGACCATAGGACAAGCAGGATTGAGGAAGAACCATTGTATAGATGACCATTTCTCTACTTTGAATACACCAACAAGGATTCCAAGGAAAAGAAATATAAAGTATATTATTGCTTTGTGGAAATTTTCAAGGCATTTGACATAATGCCTCGACACTTGTTAGCTAACATGCTCAAGAGTTTGGGTCTTCCGCAATTTGTCATCTCGCTTGTGATGACTCTTTATGAGACCATTGTTATCAGGGTACAAATAAGGATTTGTAAGAAAGAAGTGATCTAGAGTACTATAGGAGTGAAATGCGAATTTCCACTTTCTCCTATAATTGTTGGAGACCAGATTGATGGGGCAGCCAAAATCATATCAGATTCATTGGGTGCCACAAATGATTTCTTATTCTTGCAAGTCTACCTTCCTATTCTTCTATTTATTGATGACATAGTCCTTATGTCCCACTTAGTGAAGGGCCCTTATAAAAATTGACATCTTAAATTCCTTTTGTGACACTTGGGTCTTCCACCCTTGGTCATCTCACTTTTGATGACAATTTATAAGACCATCATTATGAAGGTACTAATGAGGATTGGTAAGAAATATGTGATCTAGAGGACTATAGGATTTAAATGAGGTTTCCCACTCTCTCCTATAATTTTTGGAGACTATATTAATGGGGTAGACAAAGTCATATTAGATTCATTAGGTGCCACTCATAATTTCATATTTTTAAAAGTCTACTTTTATGTTCTTCCATTTATATATGACATAATCCTTATGTCCCACTCAGTGAGTGGCCTTTAAAGATAAATTGACACATTCCCTTTTGTGACACTTTTCAACTTCAATTTTTTTTTTACGAAATTGGGTATTGAGTTTTCTATTCCAAAAAAATAGAGTAGCAACCTCCCATTACAAGTAGGAATTTGGAGATTAGGAAACTATTGAAGATAAGAGTGGGAGCACTGTCTATATTACCAATTGCTATGTTTCCAAAATTTCTCGAATTTCCTACTACATTTTGAGAATATTGTCTTACAAAATGTTTAAGTAGAAATTCACATTTACATAACATGTTAGAAAATTATAATAGATGTCGGAGGTAGATCCTTACATCACTTCTATATTATTCTAGTTTTTGTTGACTAATGCTTCTTGCTGAAATTTGTGTCTGCTTCCTTGATAGTTTGAGTTCTCCCCTTCTTGATCCAGAATGAGACTCTTGAGGTTGTTTATCAACTCCTCCATATGTGTATATTTGTTTTTGAGAGATGTTATTTCAACCTTCTATTCCTCGAGCTGCTTCTTCAAGGATGCATTCTCAGACTTTGCTTGATGCCTTACTTCTTACACTATTTCTATGAGTTTATCGATCATGAACTTATTAGCTCTACAAACAGAACATATTTCATTTTGTGAGGCTCTGTCAAGAGGATTCATATCCATTGATGTGCACTCAGAGGTCTTCTTACTGAATTATTGATTGGGAGAGACAAATATTTCCTTCCTCAGGGATATGGAGGTTGTGTATGCAATTCGATCTCTGAGATGGTAGTTTTTGACAGGAATTATAGAGGGAGGAACACCGATAATATGGCTAATGAGAAGCGTTGAGGAGTGGAGGAGCTCACTAGAAATGCACATATTGTTGTAGAACTGAAGGCGATGGACAAAGGCAAATCTAAAAGCGATGGGAGGAAGCAGGGTTGAGGGCGATGGTAATAAGTTGGATTGTAGGCTATAAAATATAAAAAAGGTAAAAATATATCACTCGAGGATGGAAGAGTTACCTGGTTCAAGGCCATTATATGGAGAAAAGAGTCGGGGAAGAGATAATGATGAGGGAGAGTCACGAGTATGGGGAGGTGCCTCGCTAGTCCTGGCTTTCGGGAAACAAGGATTTGGGGAGGATCAAAGTTCAGAAGAAATGAGTTTTTTAATGTTTTTTTCAATCTCCTATCCTAGTAATGACGTGAATGAGGTAGGAGAAGGGTGCAGGGTAACTTATGGTATTGGAATGAGTAAAATATCATGATGAATTTGAGATTCTCCTTCAAGAGGAGCCACTGCCAAGTTGGCCTGGAGATTTTTTAGGTTGTTGTTTTCTCTTAAGATGTGTTTGAAGGATACATGACCTAGATTTGTTAGATTTTGTACGATTCTTTTGACTGTTTGGCACATCACAACACTTAGTGGATTGCTTTTGCTTATCATAGCTTGGATGATTATGGCTAAATCTCCCATGATGATTGGGTTCTGGATGTTCCTTTTTTTATTATCATGGTGCCCAAAAGTAGACCATAAGCCTCTGCCCTATTATTGGAAATTTTCCCTAGTCCCCATTCGAAGGTGACAGGGTTGTTTCCACCCAGTTCTAGGAGGATTCCACCTGCACCAACACTACTTGAATTATTTTTTGATGCACCATAAAAAAATATAGTGTCTGTTTAGATTTTTCATTCGTATGATGTATTCATCCTTTTTTAATCTTATTTTCCAATTATGGGAGACTGTCTTTATCTTGGGGATTCTTGGCCAGTTGTTATTGCTTGTTGCAAAACTAATCTAGATTCTCTCTTCTTGTTGTAACTGATTAATGTTTATTGCTTTCAAACCTTGTGGATAAAATTTTGTTGTGAGTCCCCAAGTGTTTCACAGATGTTTTCCTATGTTTGGAGGATGGTCTTTGAAAATTTGTTGATTTCTCGCTAACCAAAGCTGCCAACAAAGGAAGGATGTCAAACTTTCCCAGAATATTTTTATAGAGTAATTTTGCTTCAGTGAATAAGGATACTTTATTTTCCAGGAATTGAAGAAGTCATTAAAGGGGCTTGAAAAATTCAAATCAGTTTCCAAAGGACTCAACAACAGGTGCCAATATTCTCTTGCACAAGAACAATCTAGAAAAATATGTTGGATGATTTCTTCAGCACTCAAGCACATGGGGCACCTAGAGGGCTCTGAGAAACTTTTTGTTTTGAGGTTATCTGATGTTAAAAAATTTTACTTTTAAAATATTCCAAATGAATATTTTGACCTTAGCAAACTTTATGATTTCCAAAAATTTTTCCATGACCCCCAATCCTGATTATCTTGTTGAGCTTGGGTGGTTAAGTAACCTGATTTTACTGAGTATTATCCTTCGTCGGGGTCCTAGATGAAGGTGTCTTGAACCTCTTGGTTAGTTGGGGCAACTCACTTGAGGAGGATGACTAAGGTGTCCCAATGTTTTTTTAGATTGTGTGCCATGTTGGGAGAGGTCCAGTCAGCCCAATTTCTATTTTTCCAAAATAGAGATAGAATTTAGAGTGGTTAATCCCTTAGATCACATACATATTTTTAGATCTTGGAGGTCAAGGTGGGAGGCTAGGGGAGGGTTCCCCATTATTCTATCATTCCAAAGGTTGATTATTCTTCCATTCCCAGGGAGCTTAGATGTGTGCTTTATGATGATTGGGAGGAATTTTTAAACTAACTTCTAGACTTGAGAATAAGGCTTGACTGGTGCACTTTCTTCTAATAAGAGGGACCAATTTTGATTCATGTACTTTGATTCCAGAACTTGTTTCCACTATCAATCCTTCCCTGTGATAAGTCTCCATGCAATTTTTTCCCCAAGGGCCACATTTATAAGGCCAGGGAGCCTTATAGAAAGCCCTCCTTTTTCATAAGGAAAGGTTACCTGATCCCATTTAACCGAACTAAACTTTTTTTATTCTGTTTTTCCTCTTTTCCACAAAAATCCTCTTATTATGAGTTCAATTTGATTATCAATGCTCACAGGTGCCAATATTGCTACACATTGATAAATAGGTAGCGTTGTAAGCATTGATTTGATTAATATCACTATGTTTGCTAAGTTTATCCATTGCATTCCCCAAGTTTGAAATTTTTTCCTCATTTTCTCAATTTGGATGTTCCATAGTTATGCCTATAGATTTCCTTTTGATACAGGTAGTCTTAGATAAAGAAAATGGCTCCAATTTTCTTGTATGGGAATGTCTAAAATCTAAGATATTCTTTATAAAGTGTGTGCGGGCACATTCCAACCATAGATTCTACATTTTTTATTGTTTAGAAGTTCTCCTGAGACCTACATGAAATTTTCCAACACTTTTTTAAACCTTCTGGAAAAAATACATGAAGCCCCTCCTATCAATAGTGTGTCATCAAGGCCCGTTGGGGTTTGGTCTAGTGGCAAGCGAACGTGCTGCTAAGACGTTCGTGCCGTGGTGTAGGTCACGAGTTCAAGTCCCGTCTTACCCGAGGGGCTGTTGTTGCGGGCTTAGCAGTTTCCTCCTAGGAGTATAGGGGTAGCCAGCGGGATTCGACCCCGTGTCACGCGAGTACGATACCGCTGCAGTTGTTGATTCTCCTAGTCACATAAAAAAAAAAAATAGTGTGTCATCAATGAATAAGGAAAGGTTGATGCTTTTTACACCATGGGAGATATGGAGACCTATCAATGAGTGTTATCTTCTTCTCTTTTCCAAAGGTTGACTCAATGAATCTAGCATAATTATATATAGAAATGGACATAGGGGGCATCCTTGGCTCAACCCCTGGGAGCTCTAAAAAAAATTAATTAGCGTTCCATTTATTAATGGAGCAATACAAGGTCCTACAATACAAGCTTTGGTTACTTCAATAATATTGCTTTAGAATTAAAATTTATTGAGAACTACCGATAAGAAATACTAGTTTAATCGGTCAAAGGCATTCACCGTGTCCAATTTTATTATGACTCCTTGCTCTTTCCTTAACATACTTGAATGCAAGGCTTCGTTAACTAGCAATATATTTTCTAGGATCTTCCTATTTGGCACAAAACCTCCCTATTTCTCTGAGATCAGATCAGGAAGGAGTGGCTTTATTCGGTTTGCAAGAATATTTGTAATTATCTTATAAGAGGAGTTAAATAGTGAAATTGATCGAAATCGAATAAAGGTGGAGGACCTTACTTCTTTTGGAATTAGATCAAGGAAAGAGGAATTGGTAAATCCACCAAATTTATTTTTCTTAAAAACATTCCTTGTCATTCTTTTTAGATCCTTCTTGATGATGTGCCAATTTTTCCTATAAAAGGCAATAGAAAATCCATCAGGGCTCGGTACCTTGTCTATATGGAGACCCCAAACAACATTTTTGATTTATTCCTCTTCAACTTATTTAATAAGATACAAATTATGATCAACACTTATTTTATTGGGGACATGCTGTAGGAAAGTTTCATAATCTGTGGTGGCTGAGCTTTATGTAAAGAAATTTTTAAAATGGTTGTATGATTCCTGTTTAAGCTCTTTTTGTCCACTAATCTCCCTAATTTCTTCAACCTAAATGCTTTCAATAAGATTCATGGTTCTTAGAATTTTGGTTGATTTGTCAAAGAACACTGTGTTCTTATCTCCTGCTTTCAACTGGAGGTTGTAAGATTTTAATCTCCGGACTTCTTCCTTTGCTCTATGCTCTCTGTAGATTTCCCAATAGAGTGTTTTTTCCTGGAGTTGACTTTCTTTTGTTTCTTCCTTATTTTCCTTCGCTTCTTGAAGTGTTTCCATTTTTTAATTAATTCAACCTTCCTTTTTTTATTTTTCATGTGATTTTCCTTGGCCCAAATTTTTAATTCCTTCGTCAATGTTTTTAATTTGATCTCCCATACAAAATAAGGAGAGCCAATTATTTTTTGGGACTATACTTTTGCAATTATTTTTTTCATTTCATCATTTTTATTCCATGATGGGCAATATATAAAAGGCATATGACCCTGATTTCCCATTTTTCCTAGAGAAATAACCATTGGCTTATGGTCTGATGTTGAAGAGTGAACAATATTTGATACTATTTAATTGTAATTTGTTAAGATGATGTCCTGGACTAGGATGCAGTCTAATCTTTCTTTTATGTTGTTGCTGCCAATTCTCTTATTACTCCATGTGTACTTTCCATTGTTGGGAGGGATGTCAAGTAGGTTGAATGATTCCATTATGGGTTCAATGGAGTCCTTGGATGGATTTGCATGAAAAAATCCTCCAAATTTCTCTTCCACATTTAAGACTAAATTGAGATCCCCTCCAACAATAATACTTCTCTTTTGGGCTTGAAGTGTATTTTTGAGAGAGTTCCAACATAATTCGTTTTCTCTATAATGATTTAGAGAATATATTTTAACCATACAATATTGCTCATCAATGGCTATGATTCTTAAATATGTTCTGATACAGTGCTTCTCTTTTTTTTGGTGGAGTAGCTCCCATTTTTCTTTTCTCCATAGGGTGCAAATACCTCTCGAGGCCCTTGTTGCTTGGAGAGATGTGCCTTCACATTTTAAAATTTTTTTTTTTTTGGGATCATTTTCTCGGATTATTGTGCATTTGTTTTTTTCTCCTGTAGCACGAGGATATCTGGGTTTTCCAATACTAATAAATATTTGATTGCATTTATTTTTAGTGATGTCCCCATTCCTTGACAATTCTAGGAGACCAGAATCATTATTTATTCTGGTTGGAGGCAGTGGGAACTTTCCCTCTAGAAGGATGGGGAGTTTTCTCCTTGTTTCCTGAGATTTTTATGAGGAAGAAATCCATAGATTGTTGGGTTCCCATTGCCATCTCTTTTGTTGTTGCTTCATCTCTTAACTATTTATTTGACTTTCTTCCTGGTTTTTTTGGTGTTCAAGGGATAATAATGAGTCTTTTGATTGATTCCTTGTTAAGATTCGATCAGTGGAGGGTGGAAGGGGGATATGGAGCAGAGTGTGGGAAGATGGGGTGAGGATATGAGGTAGAGAATGATGAGGGGAGGGGAGGGGAGATGAGAAAGGGATGAGAGGTTCTTCAAGAGGATCAAAAGGGTTTGACTCAATAAGATTGGAGGAAGGAAGAGGGGGAATAAAAGGAGGGAGCAAAGAGGAGATGGGGGAATATTGTGAGGGAAATTGAGGGTGTGATGAGGAGGGAGGGGGTTGTTTGTTTGCTGATTTTTTATTTTTCACTTGTTCCCATTTTGGGTCCTGAGATTCTACTTCTTCATTTTCTTGTTTTTTCGAGCATATATTTGGAAAATGATTGTATTCATGACATACCTTGAATTTAAACGAGATCTGTTCTGTTATCCTCCTGTATTCTATAGTTTCACTAGGTGACTATGGATTTTCTACAATCTGCTGAAGACAACATATCTTAACTATCAGCTATCTTCATAAATCTCATTGCCTTCATTATCTTTATAAAAAAAATTTCACTACACCTCACTTTTCCTTCTCAAAATCACCCTCCTGCTCTAAAAACTCATGTTGGGCTTAAACCCCCTCACCTTCATCATTTTCCCTTATTTACACTAAAAAAATGTAAAAAGTCCCTTTTTACATTGTTTTAAAATAAAAAATTAAACCTTTCGAGACCCTCTGTTTTAAATGAATTAACCCTGACCCTTTATAAGTTTTAAATCCCCCTGCTTTAAATTTTTAACCCCCACACTTTATCATAAAACCCTCATATAGACCTTCCACCTCTTCTTATAAACAAGCGCCTCTGCTTATTTCATTAACCCCTAGGCTCCGCATACACCAAACCCCACCACAAAATAAAATCCCGCCACCTATCAATCGAGCTCAACCATCTGACTTGCCCACCACTACAAGTCTCCCCGACCATCATTGATCTCCATTCGCCAGATCCGACGGCCCCAAGCCCTTATCACACATCCAATTGCACGGGGGTTAAACAACCCCAAACATTGCGAAATGGGAGGTATCCCCACCCATACCTCCTGCCATGCGACGTCTCCCCTATGGAATAGCATGCCCTCCTCAAAAACCATTTACCGCCTCCATCCCATGCGAAAATCACCATACCTCTTTCGCGCCATAAATCAAAACCGTTTCCCTGATTCAAATGTTCCAAAGCCTTGTGGCTTTGTGATTAAGCTCCGATCCACCATTGACACCTCTGCAACGCTCCAAAAGTCTGAAAATGCCAAATAAACACAGAAATCCCCTCAAATGCAGGATTTCAAACTAACAGTTTGTTATATTGTGTAGGTATCATGGTAGAAATGCGTAATTGGTATTTCAAGGGTCTGAAAGCATTTAAATATACTCCCTGGGTGACAATACAGTTAGTTTGTCCATCAAAAGGACCAGAAGTGCTGATTCAAATGTAAAAAACAATGGATCATGACCATTGGTAGTCATTTAAACGCCCCAAATCGGCAAAAGATTGATCCAGTGCGTAGCAAATTGTAGACAAAGGCAGAGTTAAGGAGAAAACAGTAAGACAGACAGTGAAGACAAATCCAAGTTTAAAATAGCCTAAAACAGAGTTTAAAGGATAAATTAAAGACATATTAGCACAAAGGTAGATTCGAATGACTCAACAAACAACATTTACTTCTTCAGGGACACATATTACCACCTACAACATGTTTTATTTGAAATAAAGACATTAGCAGTTATTGAAACAGTCAGATATATTTATCAGCTACTCAGCAGTTACTGTAAAAGTTATTGAGAAGCCTTAAAAGTCAAATATTTCCAAAAGTTAGCTCAAACAGTTAAGTTAGGAGTTATTATTACAGTGAGTCAGTCTCAGATATTTTGCCTTGGGCCTTGCATGGTCTCAAAGGTAAAAGATGCATTAACTTTGTAATAAATACAAATCTAAAACCCTATCTTAGGAACACCTCCTCATTTTGCAGATAAATACTGCATGTATTATTCATTTTTAGTGTTGGGTGGTTGGTTGATTGATGGTTGCTGAGCTAGTTGATGACTGCTAGGCTAGATTTGAGAAAAATTTGAGTTGCAGAGATCTATTGTAATGGAGTAATGTAACTATTTTGAACATCAGTAATACAGGCACGTTCAAAGTATTTTTGAGCTATGTTAGCGGTGAAGTTATCTTTCTTTGTCAATGTTTTCCTTCTATTTTCCATTCTGACCATTATTTCTCTGATAAAAGAACATAAATTTTAGATTAGGATATGTTGTCTTGGCACCCTAATTATGTCCGCTTTCTTTATCTTAATGTTTTCCTCTGCAAGGTCTGATTAAAGAATTCTTAATTGCTCTTTGGTTCCACCTAGCTTGTTGTCTTGGAAATGGTTCAGTAGAGTCAAGCCAAATAATTCTATGGTATGCCCCGTCCTTTGGTTTGTCTCAAACTATTACTTTGAGGTTCTTTAGAGTGTTTTATTAAAGAAGATAGGTGTATATTTCTCTTTAGTTGCACTCATTCTTATCTTAAATTTTTTCTTTGTCTGAAAGTAATTTTAGGATTGTTGGATTGCTGTCTTAAAGGTTTGCTTATTAAAGTCTGGCCAAAGAAGTCTATGGTATTCCCTTTCCTTTGGTTTGCCTCAAACAATTACCTAAAAGGATTTTCTTGTTGAAGTATAATTATAGGATTCTTAATTTCCCTTTAGTTTTACTGATTTCACAACTTACTGTCATTTTATATTCCATCTAATCTAAGAGATCCACTTGATATAGTTAGCTTGCCCTATGAAAACCCTTACAGAGTTAGTGAACAATTAAATCCGTTTATGACTCCATAAGCCCAATGGATTAATGTTTCTCACAGTCTATCTATTTGGATGAAACACTCCCTCAATTAGTCACACCATTGATCTATCAACCAATAAAAAAAACAAATAGTCCTTAGAACTTCATAACTAGCCTAAAATCAGAAAACAAATCATAAAGACATATCATTTATAAACACTTATATAGAGAGAGCCCTCTATGAGTCCAAGAAGGCTAGTTCCTTGGGCTCCAAAGTGGTTTGATGTGGTTCCCTGCAGAGTTGTTCTTGCTAATATTCTAAATCACGAGGATCCAACATAGTGGCAACCATACTAGGGAATACTCAGTAATAAACAGCTTAATAAACCTCAAAAACTCAGAAAACCTCATGTTAAATTAGATGAATCAAGTGTTATCCAAGAATGGTATCTGGTTGCTAATGGTGGACAACAACCAGCTTTAAAATAGTTAAAAATCCTCCACCTGGTGACTCCACTGGTTTTCAGTAGGTCTACTGACTCCACTGGTTTTCCATAGACTCCACTGGGAAAATAATTTTATCATTAAACATCAACAGAACCCAGTCAATAATACTATGTGGATTAAGTATATCTTTTATAGATTGGTTTGTTTTTCAAAACTTTCACAAACAATTAACCTTTCTGATTTTTGGGTTTAAGTTCTGGCTTCTAGAAGAATTTGTACTAGGTCCCATCCAGACCCTAATCCTCCTGCAATAGTTGAAAATCATGAAAGAATCCTTAGGAAGTCTCCTAGATCTAAAAATCCAAATGTTAGCAGACCTATCCATAAAGCAAGTTCCCTACCCGAAAACCTTAAAGACTTGCAGAATATCCTCTCTAACCCACCCCTAGAACAAATCTTGTCTAGGACTATATCTCAGAGTTGGATAACCCAAATAGTTTTAGATCCATCCACTTTGCAGTAGAACCCTGTTGTACTAACCTCATACCCCACTTTTCACCTTCCTCCATTTAACTCTGTACCTCCTTTTTTCAATCCTCTCGTTGTTAACCCTCCTTTGTTTCCTCAACCATAGATCATGGCAACATGGTATGCTCCACTAGTTCTACCATTTCCTTTAGCTGTCCTACCACATGACTACCAGTCCAAAAATCCCTTATATGATGCAAGTATTTCTACTACCGCTCAACAACATGTGGACAGAATGAATGACTACTTCGACAGACAAGAAATAGATGATGAAACTATTAAAATTCGAATGTTTGGTCAAAGCTTAGGGGGGAAAGCAGGAAAATGGTTTAAAGGCTTAACCCCTAATAGTATCAATGACCTCCATGCTTTCCATCATCTATTCTTAAACAAATGGGATGTCAAGAAGAAGCCTCTCTAAATCTTATCAGAGTATGAAAACATTAAGAGAAATGTCGGAGAGGGTGTCCAAGAGTACTGCACTAGGTTCAATAGTGTATACAATGCCCTCCCTACACACATGAAACACATGAAACCTCCACAAGGTCTAGCTCTAATGAAATTTCCTGATGGTTTTAAGCCAGAAATGGCTTATCAATTGAGAGAAAGATAACCTCTTACATTAGGAGACATGCAAAGGGGAGCAGTAAGTGTAGAAGCCAATCTCATTGCCAAAAGAGCTAGAATGAAAAATGAAAGAAGAGTTACATATAGGGAAGAAGCTGTACCCTCCACATCTAATACAAAGATTGATAACTTAGTTAAAACCATGGAAACTATGATGGATATGATGAATGTAAATGAGAGAGATTATCCTAGAGAAAACCAAACAAATCCTTAAAAAAGAAATCAAAATTATAACCAAAACCAAAACTTTAGGAGACACCCCCCTCAATTAAGACAAAGAAGCCATGATCAGCAAATCAGGCTCCCTTTCCAAGAAAAATATGTTGATGAGGATGAAGAGGTAGTTGAAGAAACAGAGGAAAATCACATAAACCTAATGGGAGTGAATAATGAAGATATTGTTTTCCTCACTGAGGAAGAACAAGGCATGTTTTCCCCAACTCAATTTGAGGAAGAAAGCCTAGAATTTGAAGACTACAAGAAAGGCTTTGAAAATTCCATCATGGAAGTACATAGAAAGTATGACCTCAGGAACAAGAAAAACCAAGACACTCCCAAAAGAAAGACCCCTGAAATTTCTGCTAGGAAGATCCCTGAAAACATTTCTAAAAATAAAGCAAAAAATCTAAACACAGTGGCTAAAATTTATGATAAAAGTAGAAACAAAAATAGCCAACCTAGTGGCAAACAAAGTGGTGACCAAAGCAGTAATAGCAATACAGCTAGTGCCCCTAACAAAACTATTTTAACTGAGGTCCCTAATAAAAATGGGAAAGCTGAATTTGCTGTGAAAACAATGTCTGATAAGGATGATTTGAACATTACAAAAGCTCACACACCTTTCAGTATAGAGAATGAAATTGCCAAGATTAAAATATCTATTCCTCTTATTGAATTAGTCACTAAAGATGTACATATATCCCAACTTTTGAAAGCTTTAAACATAGGATAAAATGCTAATTTTGTAAATTTAAATGATGACAAGCCTAAACTTCTGTTTGGACCAGAAGTGGAAGGTAAATTTCAAGAGGGAGGTGTTCCTCCATTTTATGTCAATTTAAACATCCATGATAAAATTCTCCATAATTCCATGTTAGATTCAGGAGCTTCACACAACCTCATGCCAAAGGTAGTAATGGAAAGACTAGGCCTTGAGATAACTAGACCGTACAAAGATTTATACTATTTTGATTCCAGTAGAGTTAATTTTCTAGGCCTAATCAATTATCTATGTGTTAATATAACACAAATACTGGCCAAAAGCCTTGTAATGGATATTGTAGTGGCTATAATTCCCCCAAAATATGGCATGGTCCTTTCAAGATGATGGGGAGCCAAACTCCAAGGCACCCTCAAAATGGACATGACCTATGCTACCATACTTGTCTTTAGTCAACCAAGAAGACTATATATTCACATGAAATACATGGTTAGCAGTCAAGAAAAGCCAAATAATTCCCCTCTTTATTCTATTCACACTGATATTGATTCATTTATCCTTTACAATAATGAAAACTTTAATGAACAAGTGACAAAAAATGAGCAAACAACTAAACAAGAAGAGGAAAAAGAGGAGGAATAGTCAAAATAGTCAGCCCAAACTGAATATAACAACAAACATAATGAATACCACAAAGAAAAAAACAATGACAAACATAGTGGCAACCACAATAGCCAATCCGATGATAAATCTGAAATTGAACCTCTTTAGAGTATGAGCTTTGATGGCTCTTGTGGAAAAACTGGTTCAGGAGAAGGTGTTTCGGTACATAACACAGAGAAAAATCATGAAGAAGGTCACTCATACAAGCTAAACTTTCAATGCACAAATAACGTAGCTAAATATGAGGCACTCCTCCTAGGGCTACAATTACTGAAGAAATTAGGAGCTAAGAGGATAAATTTCCATGGGGATTTTGAGCTATTCATTAGGCAGATTAAGGGAGAATACATAACTAAGCATCCTAGATTAAAAGCATATAGGGATGATTCCCTTGACCTCTTGAAAACGTTCGAAAAATATGACCTTACATTTTTCCCTAGAAATCAAAACATCCTTGCCAATGGTCTAGCATTTTCATCCAGTACATGCAAAAAACCTTATCAAAACAAGCAATACACAGTCCAAGTCAAATATAGACCAGCAGTCCCTGATAATATAAAATATTGGCAAGTTTTTGAAGGAGATAAACAAATAGAAGATTTCCTGCAGTCGAGAAATGAGTTTGAAATGCCAAATTCAGACTCAGATTATGAAGAAAACTGCTCTGCTGAGGAACAAACTTACAAAGAAGAACCTCCTGATAATGTTGATATAAATCTGTTAACAAAAGAACACCCACATGAAACAAGACTATGTACAAATTCAAAAAAAGAAAACTTTGAAGTGCTACAGTCCAATCATGATAATTTGCCAAAGGGATTGGTTCCTTTAGAAGAGTTGTTTGACTTTAATGATGTTGCTAGGAAGCCAAAAATGGAACCCACTGAAGCTGAAATAGAAGAATTCAATATAGGCAGTGAACAAAAACCCAAAATGATAAAATTATCCAAAACACTGCCATCTCATATAAAACATAAATATCTTGAGATTTTTAAAGAATTTACTGATGTGTTTTCTTGGAGTTATGAAGATTTAAATTCAGATGACACTGAGATAATCCAACATAGGATCCCTCTCAAAGAAAACCATAAGCCCTTTAAATAGAAATTGTGCAGAATAAACCTTGTGCAACTACCCCTGGTTGAGAAAGAAATTAAGAAAATGTATGATGCTAGAATAATAGTCCCTCTGAGATACTCATTATGGGTTTCAAATCTTGTATCGGTGAGGAAGAACACATGAGAAATTAGGCTATGCATAGACTTCAAAAATTTAAACAAAGCCTCCTTAAAAGACAACTACCCTTTACAAAAAATGGATCACATTTTATAGAGGGTAGTAGGTTCTAAAAGAATTTCTTTGCTATATAGCCTTTTAGGATACAATCAAGTGTTGGTACACCCAGATGATCAACACAAGACAACTTTCAATACACCCTGGGGCACCTTCATGTATGTTAAAATGCCTTTTGGGTTAATGAATGCTGGGGCCACCTTTCAAAGAGCCATGGATATTTCTTTCTCAGAAGAAATAGGTTACTTCATTATGATTTATCTTGATGACATCACAATCTACTAAAAAATTGATGAAGAACACCTAGCTTACTTAAGAAAAGTCTTTGAAAAGTGTAGAAAATATGGTTTGTCTTTGAATCCCAAGAAAACTCTGTTTGGCCTTCAAGAAGGAAAATTTTTAGGTCACATCATATCTGAAGAAGGGATCAAGATCGACCCAAAAAGGATTGAGGGAATATTGCAAATCATCCATCCTAGAAACATCAAAGAGCTACAATATTTCATTAGAAATATAAATTTCTTAAGAAGGTTCATACCAAACCTTGCAGAACTACTAAGAAACATCACAAACATGCTCAAAAGAGAAAAAGGAGTCAAATGGACCATAGAAGTAAAGAAATCCTTTGATATGGTAGAACATGCCCTTACCCAAACACCAGTCCTGATCAGCCCTGATTTTACCAAAGATTTCTTCATATTTTCTTTTGCATCAGAACACATAGTTGCTGCTGTCCTACTGCAGAAAAATATAAAAGGACAAGAACAACCCATAGAATTTTTTAGCAAGGCATTTACAGATGCACCTCTGAAATACAACATAATGGAAAAACAAGATTTTGCCTTAATCAAGGCATTGAAAGATTTCAGAGTTTACATTCTACATTCACACACCATTGCATTTGTGCCTCACACGGTGGGAAAGACATACTCACACAAGATCCTATGGAAAAATAGGTAAGTGGATTCTTGTTATATTAGAATATGATCTAGAAATCAAGACCACTAAACTAATCAAAGGACAAGGACTGGCTAAACTCATGGTTGAAAAAAAATTTCAAGCACTGGACATAAGTATGATTAATGCATTAGATGAACAAGAGGAGCTGGCAACTCCACCTATTGAAGAATCATTTCTGAATTCATCTTGGTATGCCAATATATTATATGTGCTTTTAAATCTTAATTTTCCTCTTGGTTTGTCCAAAACAAAGGCCAGATTCTTAAAGTTAAAAGCTGTAAGTTACTGCATTTTAGACAAAGTTTTATATTGGAAAAATGCTAGTGGTATATTGCTTAAATGTTTGCCTGAGGATGATGCAGATAAGATCAAGCATGAGTTTCATAAAGGAGAATGTGGAGGCCACCTCTATTGGAAAACCACAGTCAAAAAAATCCTTAGAGTTGGTTACTATTGGCCCACCCTCTTCTAAGATAGCCATAAAATGGTAATTGTCTGCCATAAATGCCAAATATTTGAGGGCAAGAGAAAATTGTTGTCATTGCCTTTGCATCCAATTTCTGCTGAAACTCCTTTTCAACAATGGGGCCTTGATTTTATTGGATAAATCCATCCTGCCTCCTCTTCCCAACAAAAATGGATCCTCACTGCAACAAACTATTTTACAAAATGGATAGAGGCCATTCCTTCTAAGACTGCCATAGACTCACTAATTATCAAATTCCTTGAAAACCACATTTTGTACAGAATTTCCTGCCCTAGAAAAATCAATACTGAAAATGTTGCTGCTTTTAGATCCAATAAAATGGTGGACTTTTGCCACAAATATCAGATTACATTGGGGCATTCAACAACTTATTACCCTCAAGGTAATGGGTTGGTTGAATCCTGAAACAAAATTTTGGTGAACATCATTAAAAAATTTCTGGAAGAGAACCAAAAATCATGGCACAACAAACTAGTACATGCACTATGGGCAGATAGATTAACAAATAAAAAATCAGTAGGAATGTATCACTATCAACTAGTGTATGGAGTAGATGCAGTTTTTCCAACAAGATTGGGAGTGCCAGTGATGAAACTCATTCAAGAAGTATAGTCTGAAGAAAATGATATGTAAAGAAGAATAAACTAGACTGTCTAGTTGCAGCAAACCAGAGAAGAAGTGTATAACTAAACACAGCAAGTGCAAGAAAACATTTTTACAAAAGGACCAAGGCAAATTATTTCAACATTGGAGACAAAGTTATGAAATGGGATTCAAGAAGAGAGGAAAAAGGCAAGCATGGAAAGTTTGACAATCTATGAAAAGGTCCATACATCATCCATTCAGCAAGAGGTAACAATGCATTTTTTCTGCAAGAAATGAATGGAA
Organism: Pinus albicaulis; assembly: GCA_034641835.2. Classification (NCBI taxonomy): domain Eukaryota; kingdom Viridiplantae; phylum Streptophyta; class Pinopsida; order Pinales; family Pinaceae; genus Pinus; species Pinus albicaulis. The sequence goes on along the minus strand of CM076572.1, from coordinate 519,094,348 downwards.
CAGAATTATTTGGAGGTCTTGTCTATGGCAGGATTCTCAAGCATTATTTTTGTTGAAGATATTGGTTTAAAGATTTATTCATTGTATATAATACTTCTTTAATAAAAGATCAGAAAAATAAACACAAAAACAAAGAAAAGAAGAAAAGAGGGCAGATAAAAGAAAAGGTAAAGCCCCATACCAAAAAGAATGTTTCTGAAAGTGTGAAAGTTTAAATGCCACTGCTTTTGAGAAAGGAAATCTTGTTCAGTCATACAGCCTAACCATGATTGGGAAAATTTTGAATTCCTGCTGATAAGTTAGAAAAGAAGATTTGCCAAACTATTTAAACTTGGCTTATCAGTAATTTAGATAGGTAAGAATGTTGGTTCCAAAGTTAAAATATGAACCAAAGAGAAAAGAGAGGGATGAATGAAAAATTCCAAATTATAGCCCTCAGTTTTTAGTTTTACCTTTTGCAAAAATAAAATTTGTGTGCAGGTTGTCCAAAATGCCACATCTCATGACAAATCAAAATGCTTAATCTTGATTTGGTCATGTTTTCAATTTCCTGTTCATAGGTTAGAGAATGAAAAATCTGTCAAACTGTTTAATCTTGACAGATAAGTAGATTAGGTAGAGAATAAAATATCTCATCAGCTTAATCTGAGCCTTTGGATGATATAAGGGTAGAAGTAGATAGTTTTTGCTTTCAAAAAGAAAAATGATGTCAAGGGGTTGCCAATATAAATGCACCCAAGTGAAGTAAAAATGCTTTGAAAGTATAATGGGTAGGTAGAATTGAGTTGCAACAAGCATGGTTTTCAAGTTTCAAAGATCAAAGTTACAAAGAACAACAACAAATCTACAATTATAGAATGAAAAATCTGCCAAGTACATTCAAGGCACTAATCTACAAATTCTAGAGATTTGAACTTTGAGGTCCTCGACACCTCCTTAAGGAGCTGCCTTCCCCAGCTGGAGCCATTGTTATCATCCTGTATTCTACAGTTTCACTAGGTGACTATGGATTTTCTACAATCTGCTGAAGAAAACATTCCTTGACTATCAGCTGTCGTCAGAAATCTCATTGCCTTGATTTTATTTATAAAACCTTTTTCACTACACCTCACTTTTCCTTCTCAAAATCACCCTCCTGCTCTAAAAACTCATGTTGGGCTTAAATCCCCTCACCTTCATCATTTTCCCTTATTTACACTAAAACAATGTAAAAGGTCCCTTTTTACATTGTTTTAAAATCAAAAATTAAACCTTCTGAGACCCTCTGTTTTATATTAGTATTCTTTTAAATGAATTAACCCCGACCATTTATAAGTTTTAAAGCCCCCTGCTTTAAATTTTTAACCCCCACACTTTATCATAAAACCCTCATATAGCCCTTCCCCCTCTTATTATAAATAAACGCCTCTACTTTTTTCATTAACCCCCAGGCCCCGCATACACCAAACCCCACCACGCAATAAAATACCGCCACCTGTCAGTCTGGGCCCCACCATATGACTTGCCCACCGCTACAAATATCCCCGACCACCATTGATCTCCATCCGCTAGATCCGACGACCCCAAGCCCTTATCGCACATCCAACTGTGTGGGGGTTAAACAACCCCAAACATTGCGAAATGGGCAGTATCCCCACCTGTACCTCCTGCCACGCGACGTCTCCCCTATGGAATCGCACGCCCTCCTCCAAAACTATTTACTGCCTCCATCCCATGAAAAAACCACCATACCTCCTTCGCACCATGAATCAAAACTGTTGCCCTGATTCAAACATTCCAAAGCCCTGTGGCTTTGCGATTAAGCTTTGATCCGCTATTGATACCTCTGCAGTGCTCCAAAAGCCCAAAAATGCCAAATAAACGAAGAAAGCCCCTCCAACGCAGGATTTGAAACTGATAGTTTGTTATATTGTGCAGGTATCATGGCAGAAATGCATAATTGGCATTTCAAGGGTCTGAAAGCATTTAAATAAACTCCTTGGGTGACGATCCAATTATTTTTTCCATCAAAAGGACTAGGAGTGCCAAGTAAAACATAAAAGCCAATGGATCATGACCATTGGTGGTTATTTAAATGCCCCAAATCGGCAAAATATTGCTCCACTGTGCAACAAATTGCAGACAAAGGCAAAGTTAAGGAGAAAACAGTAAGACAGACAGTGAAGACAAATCCAAGTTTAAAATAGCCTAAAACAGAGTTTAAAGGATAAATTAAAGACAGATTAGCACAAAGGTAGATTCGAATGACTCAACAAACAAAATTTACTTCTTCAAGGACACATATTAGCACCTACATCATGTTTTATTTCAAATAAAGACATCAACATTTATTGAAACTGTGAGAGATATTTCTTGGGTACTCAGTAGTTATTGTAAAAGTTATTGGGAAGCCTTAAAAGTCAAATATTTCCAAAAGTTAGCTCAAACAATTAAGTTAGGAGTTATTATTACAGTGAGTCAGTCTCAGATATTTTTCCTTGGGCCTTTCATGGTCTCAAAGGTAAAAAATGAATTAAGTCTGTAGTAAATACAAATCTGAAACCCTAGCTTAGGGTCACCTCCTCATTTTTCAAATAAATATTGCATGTATTATTCATTTTTAGTGTTGGTTGGTTGGCTAATTGATGGCTATTGAGATAGTTGATGACTTCTAGGCTGGATTTGAGAGAACTCTGAGCTGCAGAGATCTATTGTAATGGATTAATGTAACTGTTTTGAACATCAATAATACAAGCACGTTCCTAGGATTCTTGAGCTATGTTAATGGTGAAGTTATCCTTATTTGTCAATGTTTTCCTTATTTTTTCCATTCCATCCATTATTTCTCTGATAAAAAACATAAATTTTAGATTAATATATGCTGTCTTGGCACCCTAATTCTGTCTGCTTTCTTTACCTTAATGTTTTCCTCTACAAGTTCTGATTAGAGAATTATTAATTGTTCTCTGGTTCCACCTATCTTGTTGTCTTGGAAATGGTTCAGTAGATTCAAGCCAAAGAAGTATATGGTATGCCCTGTCCTTTGGTTTGTCTCAAACTGTTACTTTGAGGGTCTTTAGAGTGTTTGATTAAAGAAGATATGTGTATCTTGCTCTTTAGTTGCACTCATTGTTATCTTAAATTTTTTCTTTGTCTAAAAGTAATTCTAGGATTGCTGGATTGTTTTCTTAAAGGTTTTCTTATTAAAGTCTAGCCAAAGAAGTCTATGGTATGCCCTTTCCTTTGGTTTGCCTCAAACAATTACCTAAAAGTATTTTCTTGTTGAAGTATAATTAGAGGATTCTTAATTTCCCTTTAGTTTTATTGATTTCACAACTTACTGTCATTTCATATTCCATATAATCTAAGAGATCCACTTGATATAGTTAGCTTTCCCTATGAAAACCCTTGCAGAGTTGGTGAAAAATTAAATCCTTTTATGACTACATAAGCCCAATGGATTAATGTTTCTCACAGTCCATCTATTCAGCTGAAACACTCCCTCAGTTAGTCACACCATTGATATATCAACCAATCAAACAAAACAAATAGTCCTTAGAACTTCATAACTAGCCTAAAATCAGAAAACAAAGCATAAATACATATCATTTATAAACACTTTTATAGAGAGAGCCTTCTCTGAGTCCAGGAAGGCTAGGTCCTTGGGCTCCAAAGTGGTTTGATGTGGTTCGCTGTAGAGTTGTTCTTGCCAATATTGCAAATCACAGGGAGCCAACATGTTCACAGTCTACTTGCTAGATATGCATCCAAATGTCAACTTTGATCTTCACTGCTTCCGGGAGGCCTTTCCCTAGGCCGACTTCAACACAGATCCTTGCACTCGCATGCATGTTCTCCTTTGGCTCGCTTCTATCAATATAATTTCCCATTGCGTTCCCTATTTCCTTAATTGGTTCATCTCCCCAACAATGGAGAAATAGGTGAGGAAGATAGACCCAAACATGGACAACAGTTGGTACATCTAGTTCAGGATCAAAATCCAACATCCATATGTTTAGGTATAGTCCTCTCATGTCCATGAAGTATGGGAAATTGTTGGAAATGTTGTCATTGTTGGCAACAGAATTGGCAAAGACATGAGCAGCACCTAAACTATCCATAAGGCAAAAGAGACAGAGAGGTCGCAATGGCAACAGATGAAACAGAGGAATTAGAGATAGAGCAGTAGAGTTGAATTAGGGGTTTAATGCAATTTGCAAAGGAGATGGCATCAGAGAAAGCTGCTAGGAAGAGACAAGGTAATAGATTGAAGGACAACTTGAATATCTGGCCAAGATTTGTATATGTTAATGAAGAATTGTGAAAATTGTGTTAAGTATGGTTGAGTAAATTTGGAATATATATGACCTGTGTGATCAATTTCATAATGGGCAGAGGATACCTACGGTGCCCGGAAAGGAATGAAATCATTGTTGCAGAGTTAGGAATATGTATTATATGTGTATTGACTGATGCAATTCCTGTGTGTAATCTCTTGAACCTCTGTATGAGTCTCTGCGTATGCAGTTAAATGTGAAACCTTGTTGAGGAATCATGGTAGTAGGATTCGAATTCCAGGATGAGACCTTCTTGTAATGAAGAACTGGCTTAGTTTGATATTTGCAGTCGTGGAACTACTTGGTTGAATATATGAGGGGCTCTCGAGGCATTCAGTGTATCCATTGAAGACCTTAATGGTGGCAGAGATATGATGCTTTTGAATGTACAGGTAGAAGTGGAACTGTGACAGGATAGAACTCTGAAAAGGAAGGCTGATATGTTATATATATATATCTTAGTAGAATTGAAGAATGACATTGAATTGTCACGAGTTAATATTTGTAAGGAAATCCCGTTGGAAATCCTGCCAAAGATTGACCAGAGTTATAGCGCAAACCCAGACTAACCCTTTGGAATCATGAACAGAACCTTGAGCGAAGGGCGAAACCTCAAAGGAGGAACAGTGAAGGCGGTTTATGGTTTTCATCGCACCGCTTTCAACGGGAAAGCGGTATTCAAGAGGTGGGGAGTGATTCCATAGAACGGGCAACACGCGTCCCTGTACAATTTTACAAAACTGCTTTTCACTATGCGCCATCGTGCGTTATAGTTCGACCGAGGACACCCAGAGATTTCATTGAGCGTTGTTGATCTAGGAAGGGGTCATCAGATGGTTGTCATTTGTTGAAGATGCGCGAAGATTAACACAGATACGGCAGACCATCGCACGTTAACGTTCAGCATCGGAGGTCGAGCGATATGTATATACGCCGTTGATCTGGAAGCTTGCTAATCTAATGGTGATTGGACGCTGGACTTGCACGAAGTTTACTGTGGTACGATGGGTTTATTGATTGGCTATTGACTATGTATGTGGGCTCGGGGTCAAAGGTTTATCGTAAGATTAATTTATTTGGAAGCATTGGATATTTCTATAAAGTTCGAAGGGTTAAAATTTAGACATAAGGTTTGGGAATTCAAATGTTGTAAATATATTTATTTATCAATTTCTTTAAAATTGATAAATAAAAATTAAAAAGAAATAAAAAAGCCCCGTGGGATAAACTAAAAATAATATTGACAGAGGAATACCATTAGTGGTTCGTGGTTTTGACTCATGGTTTTAATAAAGGAAAAACTATATAAGGAGAAGAAAAAAATAGAGAACAGTGTGTGCATTGTAAGGGTTGTGAATAAAATTTCTCCAAAGAATATCTGTATGGGCGAGCTCTGTTCTTAACTGATAAATCTGAAACTATGATGCACCCATGAATATAATGATCTGACGATGATGAATCTCTGGTTTTGAACGATGGACGAAATCATGAAGAACTAGTGTGAGTGTACTGAATGAATAAATCTGGTGGCCTGCAAGGTATGTCATGTGGAAACTGGTGGATCCAGTATGAAAATTGATGAAACGTGTTCCGCAGTAGTGCTGAGGGTCGAAGCCTTCAGTGAGGGGGTTGTAGCTCCCTTCCAGTAGAGGCTGGTAAACGAGATCAGGGGGTAGTAGCTCCCTTCTAGTAGAGGCTGGTAAATGAGAGCAGGGGGTAGTAGTTACCTTCCAAGAGAGGATGGTAAATTAGAGAAGGTTGTAGCCTTCTGTAGGTGGGTGCCTGCGTGCTGGTATAGGTATGCACCAGCATATATTGTAAGAAGTTTTCTCTATAATAAATATTGAAGACTGAGATTACAGCAGCGGTGGTTTTCTCCCGAATTGGGTTTCCACCTTAAATCTCGGTGTTCATATGTGTTGTTTATGTTTGATGGTTTGTTCTGTTATTTCTATTTATGCTTAATGCTTATCTGATGCAATGCTCTAAGTAAAGACATAATAAGATATATAGACATACATGTTGGATGCAGTACTATAACATATGGTTTTAAGAGAAAGAAAAGAAAAATTGTTCAGCCCTAAATACTGCTTCACCCCCCCCTCTCAGTATTTTTCCCAACAATTGGTATCAGAGCAGGTCCTTCTGAAAAAGCTTAGCCGCTAGAAGGAAGATCAAGCAAGATGAGCAATCAAGATGGAACAACATCTATCAGGCCTCCGCTCTTTAACGGAAACAATTTAATCTTCTAGAAAACAAGGATGATATCCTATCTTCAGTCTCTGGGAGCAGAGGTATGGGCAATTGTTGAAGGAGGATATCAATATCCAGTTGCAGTACCAACAGATCTGACGGAAAGAAAGAATTATGAAACAAATGCAAAGGCGGTCAATGCTCTATTGGGAAGTCTAACTGAATCAAAATTTGTCAAAGTCATGCAGCTGAATACAACAAAGACAATATGGGACAAAATTATTCTAAGTTATGAAGGTGATGCAAAGGTAAAAAGTGATAAACTCCAAACTCTCAGAATTCAATATGAGAATATAAAAATGGATAATGAGGAGAGCATTACCAATTTATTTTTACGTCTTGATGATATTGTAAATCGTATGAGAAATTTGGGAGAAACAATAACCGAATCTACTTTGGTTGAGAAAGTCCTAAGATCACTAACGACAAAATTTGAGTCAAAAGTATCTGCTCTTGAAGAAAAGCAGGATCTTCAAAATCTTACTGTGGTGCAACTTCATGGCATACTAACTACATATGAAATGAGAAGAGGAGGACCATATGAAGTCAAAGAAGCAGTCTTTAGAACTTCTACAAAAGAGAAGGAAGTACAAAAAACAGAAGGATCGGGATGTATCTCAGAAGAAGATGAGATAAACTTTGTAAAGAAACTTCAACTTGGCACAGGATGGTTTAGAGGTAAGCTTCCTTTCAAATGTTTTGATTGTGGAAGAGTTGGTCATTATGCTGCTAAGTGTCCTTATAAAGAAACACATAAAAAAGGGAAGGAAGTAGCAAAAAGGAATAAGAATCGTTTTAGCATTAGAAAGAGTTACTATACTCATGAAGACAGTGATGGGTTATCTGATAGTGAGGAAGAATGTGAACAAGATCTTAGACTTATCATGGAATTTGAAAAAGAATATAGAGAAGAAAAGGATACTTTTGTGGATGCTCTAGAAGACAGTGATTTTCTTAATGAAAACAATAAACTCAAAATCTGCTTAGAAGAGAGTAAAATAACCATAGAAACTCTGAAAAATCAGCTTGAAGAAAAAGAGAAACACAATGAGAAATTAGAATGTGAAGTAGTAAGTCTAAGAAAAGAACTTGAGAAAGTAAAGACTCTGAATCTTAGATTTTCTAAAGGATCTGAAACCTTAGATGAGATTAGCAAGGTACAACGTTCTCCTTTTATAAAGACAGGTCTTGGATATATCAGAGAATCTTCTCAGGCTTCAACACCAAATTATCTAAAAGCAGTTACAGCTGGTTTACAACATGCTGTTACTCAGCAAGGGAATAAAGAATCTTTACAGGTAAAGCATGATCATCTCAATTCAAAGAACACTAACAGGAATGTATCTCAAAGAGACACCAATAAACAGGGAAATTCATGTAGAAGATCTTATGATCGCAAAATTTTCTTCTTCAATGGACAATGTTTCTCATGTCACAATTTTGGTCATAAAGCTATTCAATGTGTTGCATATAAAACCATCATGACAAGAGAAGCAAGAAAGAAAAGGATTGATATTGAAACAAAGAAGAATACTTATAACAACTTTTCTCCTCTTCAAAATGAAGTTGAATGTGCTTACTGCAATAACTTTGGCCATGAAGAATCCGAATGCAGGAGCAAAGTTCAGCTAAAAGAACATGTTCCTTCAAGCTCCAAAGTATGGAAAAAGAAGGAATTACAGGTTGAAAATTGTGGCATAGCATTATTTGCAGAAGATGAAGAAAACCAATGGTACATTGATAGTGGATGCTCAAGACACATGACAGGTGACAAAAACAAACTTCTTGCATATAGTGCTCTAGAAAAGGAAAAGAAGGTTACATTTGGAAATGATACTCCTGCGGTAATTAAGGGAAAAGGGTCTATGTTTCTAAAAGAAAAGGTGAAAGCTAACGATGTCATGTATGTGGATGGATTAGGGCATAACCTGTTAAGTGTAAGTCAAATGTGTGATCAAGGAACTGAAGTTGTCTTTAGTTCAAAAGAATGTGTGGTACGTGATCTTGATACAGGTAAAGCAATTATAAAAGGAAAAAGAACTCCAAACAACCTGTATATATTGAAGAACTGCAAAGAACAATGTTATTTGAGTAAATCTTCATAAAATTGGCTATGGCATAGAAGGTTGGGGCATCTGAGCTTCTCTAAAATCAACAAATCAAGCAGACTTAAAGCTGTTCGTGATCTTCCCAATATTACTCTACCTGAAAATATCATATGTAAATCTTGCCAATTCGGTAAGCAAACCAGAGTACAATTTAATGCCAAGGAAGGATCATCAAGTAAGCCTCTTGAACTCATTCATAATGACATATGTGGACCTATGAGGAAAAATTCACCACGTGGTGAAGAATACTATATCTTATTCATTGATGATTTCTCTAGAATGTGTTGGATTGGGCTGCTTAAACACAAAGATGAAGCATTTGAAAAGTTTCAAATCTTCAAAGCACTAGTTGAGAATGAATTAGATCTAAAAATCAAGTGTCTCAGATCTGATTGAGGAGGAGAATATACATCAGATGAAGTCCTTGAATTTTGTGAACAACATGGCATAAAAAGACAGTTTTCTGTAGCTAGCACTCCACAACAAAATGGTGTTGCAGAAAGAATGAATAGAATAGTTCAACAAATGGCTAGAGCTATGCTTGATGATTCCGGAACACCTGGCACATTTTTGGGAGAAGCAGCACATACAATAGTAAACATTCTCAACAAGGCACATGTTCATGTAAATAGTGATAAAACTCCATATGAACTCTGGTATGGTAATCCTCCCACTATAAAGAATTTTACAATTTTTGGAAGCAAATGCTTTATCAAGAATAATGATGAAAAACTTGGCAAGTTTGAACCCAGAGCAGATGAAGGAATATTTCTTGGTTACTCCTCTAGGAATAGGGCATATAAATGTTACAATAAAAGACTTTGGAAGATTGTTGAATGTATTGATGTTGTTATTGATGAGTCTCCTGCAGCTCCAAAAGAAGAAAAGCAAACAACAGATGAAGATGATGATGACACATATCCTTCTACATCAAATAGTAATGATACAAATAGTGAACCCAGTGAAGAGCCCGAAGATGATTGTTCTGAAAAGGCTCCCTCCAGATATGTTCAAAAGAATCATCCAGAATCTCAAATTTTGGGAGAAAAGGGATCAGGTGTACAAACAAGAAGAACTCTTGTGGGATCTTCTAGCAATCTGGCATTTCTGTCCACTATTGAAACTCACAGTGTTAGTTAAGCTAGCAAAGATGAATGTTGGATTCAAGCCATGAATGAAGAGCTTGATCAAATTGAAAAGAATCACACTTGGGAATTACTACCAAGACCTCATGACAAAAATATCATTGGAACTAAATGGATATTCAAAAACAAGTTAAATGAGAATGGGGATGTTATAAGAAATAAAGCTAGACTTGTTTGCAAGGGGTATTCTCAACAAGAAGGTATAGACTTTGAAGAAACCTTTGCTCCTATAGCCAGAATTGAAGCCATAAGAATGTTTCTTTCTTTTTCAAGCTTCCAACAAATCAAAGTTTATCAAATGGATGTTAAATCTTCTTTTCTCAATGGTGATCTAGAAGAAGAAGTTTATATAGAACAACCAGAAGGATTCATTTTTGGAAATGATGAAAAACTTGTTTTTAGACTTAAAAAGGCTCTATATGGTCTCAAAAAATCTCCAAGGTCATGGTACTATCGTCTTGACAAATATCTTCATCAACAAGGATTCTCAAAAGGGTCTGCTGATAACAACTTATACACAAAAATTGAAAATGACAAACTATTGATTGTGGTTGTATATGTTGATGATATCATTTTTGGAAGTAATGAAGAGTCTGCGAGTCAGAAATTTGCTTCTGATATGCAGCAAGAATTTGAAATGTCCTTACTTGGGGAACTAAAATTCTTTCTTGGATTGCAAGTGCAACAAGCAACAGATGGCATTTTCTTATCACAAGAAAAATACCTTAAGCAAATCCAGAAGAATTATGGCATGGAAGATTTCAAACCTGTAAGTACACCAATGATGACCGGATGTAATCTCAGTTCTAGTGATGATTCCGCCACGGTGAATCAACCAGAATACAGATCTATGATAGGAAGTCTACTTTATCTCACTGGGACAAGACCATACATTATGCATGCATTTGGGATTGTTTGAAGATTTCAAGACAATCCAAAAGAGTCTCACCTTCAGGCTATGAAAAGAATATTCAAATATCTACAAGGAACTCAAGATTTTGGACTATGGTATCCAAAGAATGCTGATCTTACTCTTCATGCATACACTGATGCAAATTGGGCTGGAAGTGTTGATGATCGGAAAAGCACTAGTGGTGGTGCATTCTATATGGGGCCCCGGTTAGTATCTTGGTTTAGCAAGAAGCAAAGCTCTATTGCCTTATCTACAACAGAAGTAGAATATGTGGCTGCAGCATCATGTTGCACTCAACTTCTCTGGATGATGCAAACCCTACAAGACTTTCAAATCAAATTTTCACCTCCTATCTCCATTATGTGTGATAATACAAGTGCCATCAGTATCTCAAAGAATCCTGTTATGCATTCCAATACCAAGCACATTCCTATCAAATATCACTTCTTACGTGAACAAGTGCTTGAACAAAAAGTGAAATTGGAGTATGTTTCCTCCAAAAAACAAGTTGCTAATATATTTACCAAACCTCTACCCAGGGAAGCGTTCGAATATCTCAGACAAAAACTGGGAGTAGTCTCTACCATGCAGAGGATCAGGTCTACTTAAATACAGAAGATTAAATTGGGTGTGAGGTGCTGTTAGGCATCTCTGAATGCACAGGCTAAGTGGGAGCATTGGTCATATGAAAAGGATGAATTGTTGGTCATATTATGTTTGAAGATGCAACATGATCTCAGTAGGAGCATGGCACTATCGGTTCAAAGGATCTTGATCAAACTCTTTGCCATTGATGTCAAAGGGGGAGGAAAAGCAACAAAGGGCTTCTATAAGGCCATCAGAGGAAGAGTATTGCCATCAATGCCAAAGGGGGAGATTGTTGGAAATGTTGTCATTGATGGCAAAGGAATTGGCAAATACGGGAGCAACACCTAGACTATCCATAAGGCAAAAGAGACAGAGAGGTAGCAGAGGCAGCAGATGAAACAGAGGAATTAGAGACAGAGCAGTAGAGTTGAATTAGGGGTTTAATACAGTTTGCAAAGGAGATGACAAAAGGGAGAGCTGCTAGGAAGAGACAAGGTAATAGATTGAAGGACAAATTGAATATCTGGACAAGATTTGTATATGTTAATGAAGAACTGTGCAATTGTGTTAAGTATGGTTGAGTAAATCTGGAATATATATGACCTGTGTGATCAATTTCATAATGGGCAGAGGATACCTATGGTGCCCGGAGAGGAATGAAATCATTGTTGTAGAGTTAGGGATATGTGTATTATATGTGTATTGACTGATGTCATTCTTGTGTGGAATCCCCTGAACCTCTGTATGAGTCTCTGCGTATGGAGTTAAAAGTGAAACCCTGTTGAGGAATCATGGTGGTAGGATTCGAATTCCAGGATGAGACCTTCTTGTAATGAAGAACTGGCTTAGTTTGATATTTGCAGTCGTGGAACTACTTGGTTGAATATATGAGGGGCTCTCGAGGCATTCAGTGTATCCATTGAAGAACTTATTGGTGGCAGAGATATGATGTTTTTGAATGTACAGGTGGAAGCGGAACTGTGACAAGATAGAACTCCGAAATGGAAGGTTGATATGTTATATATATCATAGCAGAATTGAAGAATGACATTGAATTGTAACGAGTTAATGTTTGTAAGGAAATCTCGTCAGAAGAGAACTACATTTGTTCGTTGATTATTGGAAATCCTGCCAAAGATAGACCAGAGTTATAGCGCAAACCCAGACTAACCCTTTGGAATCATGAATGGAACCTTGAGCGAAGGGCGGAACCACGAAGGAGGAACAGTGAAGGCGGTTTATGGTTTTCATCGCACCACTTTCAACGGGCAAGTGGTATTCAAGAGGTGGGGAGCGATTCCATAGAACGGGCAACACGCGTCCCTGTACGATTTTACAAAACTGCTTTTCACTATGCGCCATCGCGCGTTATAGTTCGACCCAGGACGCCCAGCGATATCGTTGAGCGTCGTTGATCTGGGAAGGGGTCATTGGACGGTCGTCATTTGTTGAAGATGCGTGAAGATTAACACAGGTACGGCGGACCATCACACGTTAACGTTCGGCATCGGAGGTCGAGCGATATGTATATACGCCGTTGATCTGGAAGCTTGCTAATCTAACAGTGATCGGATGTTGGACTTGCGCGAAGTTTACTGTGGTACGATGGGCATATTGGATTGGCTATTGACTATGTGTGTGGGCCCAGGGTCAAAGGTTTATCGTAAGATTAATTTTGAAGCGTTGGATATTTCTATAAAGTCCGAAGGGTTAAACTTTAGACATAAGGCTTGGGAATTCAAAAGTTGTAAATATATTTATTTGTCAATTTCTTTAAAATTGATAAATAAAATTTAAAAAGAGATCAAAAAGCCCTGTGGGATAAACTAAAAAGTCTACTGATAGAGGAATACCATTAGTGGTTCGTGGTTTTGACTCATGGTTTTAATAAAGGAAAAACTATATAAGGAGAAGAAAAAATAGAGAACGAGGTGTGCATTGTAAGGGTTGTGAATAAAAATTTCTCCAAAGAATATATGTATGGGCGAGCTCTGTTCTTGACTGATAAATATGAAACTATGATGCACCCATGAATATAATGATCTAACGATGATGAATCTCTGGTTTGAATGACAGACGAAATCATGAAGAACTGGTGTGAGTATACAGAAAATAAATAAATCTGGTGATCGACAAGGTATGTCGTATGGAAACTGGTGGATCCAATATGAAAATTGATGAAACGTTTCTGCAGTGGTGCTGAGGGTCGATGCCTTCAGAGAGGGGGTTGTAGCTCCCTTCTAGTTGTAGCGGGTAAACAAGAGTAGGGGGTAGTAGCTCCCTTCCAGGAGAGGCTGGTAAACAAGAGCAGGGGGTAGTAGCTCCCTTCCAGGAGAGGCTGGTAAATGAGAGAAGGTTGTAGTCTTCTGCAAGTGGGTGCCTGCGTGCTGGTATAAGTCTGCACCAGCATATATTGTAAGAAGTTTTCTCTATAATAAATATTGAAGACTGAGATTACAGCAGTGGTGGTTTTCTCCCGAATTGGGTTTCCACCTTAAATCCTGGTGTTCATATGTGTTGTTTATGTTTGATGGTTTGTTCTGTTATTTCTGTTTATGATTAATGCTTATCTGATGCAATGCTCTAAGTAAAGACATAATAAGATATCTGGACATACATGTTTGATGCAGTACTGTAACATATGGTTTTAAGAGAAAGAAAAGAAAAATTGTTCAGCCCTAAATACTGATTCACCCCCCCCCCCCTCTCAGTATTTTTCCCATCAGAAATTTCTAAATATCAAGTCCATGTCTTCCCTTGTTTCAAAATGGAATATATAGTACCCTATTCCACAGAATCTGATTGAAATTTTTCCATTTGTTGATGAGGACCAGTTCCTTTCAACCCACTTCTGAATAGAATGGGGAGAAGGCCAGAGGCCAGTGAACTAGCTGACCAGCTCACGTTATGAAAGGGAGAGCACTGCTCGATGAGGGAGAGATGGGGGGATAATGATCGCAGGGATCTCTTATAATGTTTTAACAAACTTAGAGACAAAAGGTCTTGGTATGGGGGTCCAATAGAAGTTACCATAGAAGAAAAGACTTCAACATTTTCATGAGAGGCCAGATTCAAAGTATTGGATGCAGGCAGAGTGTCACCATCCAGAGGAACCATTGAGGCAACTGAGATTCAAGGCCAAGGTGGGCAGGAACAAGGGAGCGTAGACCTGCAGGGCATGCGTAGCAGCCGAGGTTCAAATTTGCCTCAGAGCGTGAAAAATGAAAATTAATTGCAGTAGCTCACTTTTCAACTTCAAGTTAATTCAAAGGAAAAAAATTCATTTCCTTTAGCATCCCTAAAAGTGAGGCAAGCAATGTGATTCCTGTAGAGGTGAGAAGCATAATGTAGAATCTTCATATGTAAATTTGTATTCCTCTTATCCAGACCATGCTTTAGTTTGAGTGCAATAGCAGAGGATAAAATAAACAAGTGTTATGAAATTGTTAACACACTTGATAAACACTATTTCTACATCTATTTTTCAAGCATTCAATTGAATATCTAACTCTTTTACTCTTTGGTAACACCTACCTTCTTGTATGCATGTGAAGTTTGGGGACCCTACTATTGGGTATTAGATGGAAAAATTGATATAGAGAGTGTTTGTCATGATGTTATGAAAGCAATTCATTCCAAGAGATTACTCCATTATGCTATAATTCATGCATAACTTGGCCCAACCCCATAAATTTATTTAGTGATCTTTCATGTGGTGATAAAGATACACATCCTCATATTGATGGGAAAATCACAATTACATTGAGCGGGTGGTTGGGGGGTGGGGGGGGGGGGGGAGCTAGGTAAATCAATATAACTATTTTTTTACTTATTTAAACATTTGAACATCATAAAACATTAATCTCATAAATTAAACAAGTAACATAACATGTACATGGAATTAGTTACAAGAGAAATCCATACAACTTCTTTATATGAAAGTGTTATGTACCCAGATCAAAACAACACAAAAACATAAGAAAAGATAGATCAAAAACTTGCTAATAAGTCCCTTTGAGGGGGAAAAATCCTTTTACATCACATAAATGAACATTTATTGGATGATACAAATGAAAAAACATCCTTGGTATAGCTAGGAGGCTAAAGGGTGAAATATAATTAGGGTCTACATAACAATACTAATGTAAGGGCACAACAATAACAATAGTGGGATTCTATGGGGAACAAAAATAACAATATAGGGGATACTCTATTATTATAAGTACCTAAAATTCCCCTCTCCTTAAAAAAAATGCATTGTGCTCAATTATTGAATAGTTTTGTATGTTTCTATATAAAATACTCATCCTCCCATGTGGAATCTTCAACATGTAAGTTCTTCCACTAAATGAGATACTCTTAAATTGATCGATTTTGTAGCTGCTAGATTCTTGTTTCCATGATTTCTTCAGGCTCCAATATGTTTTTTACTTCCTCATCAAGTTTTGTAAATATATTTTGAACTAGGATGTTGTCACCTATAACCTTCTTTAAGCATGAAACATGGAAAACTAGGTGTACTCGCGAAGATGTAGGAAACTCCAATTTGTATGCCATAGTACCAATATTTTGCAACACCTTATAAGGGCCATAGTACTTTGGTGATAATTTACTATCCTTCTTTTCTTGCTTGACGGACATTTGTTTGTATGGTTGTAGCCGTAAAATTACCCAATCTCTCACGTCAAAACATCTTTCACTACGATGCTAATATGCTTGTTGTTTCATTTGATTATGCACCAAAGAGTCATGTTATCCTTTAAGAGTTAGAGGACTTGTTTTTGATGCTCGATGTGATATTACATTGCTTTAACCTTAGAATTTTCTTTTAGAGATGACGTGATATACAATGGATGATATCCATAAAGCACCATACATGGGCTCATTTTACTACGTTATGGAAGGAAGTGTTATACCACCATTCTACCGGAGGTAACCACTTGACCCATTGTGTTTTTTTATCAGATACAAAGTAACGAAGTTATCCTTCCAAAAATTTGTTCACTATCTTAGTTTACCCATAAAATTTAGGATGATAATATAAGCTATGGGAAAATTGAGTACCAAGAAAATAAATTAATTCTGTCAAAAAATTTCTAGTGAAAATGGGATCTTTGTCACTTACAATAATATTTTGGTTTCCATGTAGCTTTTGAAAAGTTTCCACAAATGCAGTAGTGATTGCACTAGCTTTGAAAGGATGAGATAGTGCAAAAAAGTGTGTATACTTGGTAAGTCTATCAACTACCACCATGATGACACTCTTTCCTTCAAAATTGGGTAGACCTATGATAAAATCCAATCAGACCTCCTCCCAAAGATGACTTGGAATGACCAATGGTTGTAAAATACCTGGGTCTTAATTGTATCAACTTTATTTTGTTGGAAAATCAAACATTTCGCCATAAAATCTTGAATATTAGATTTAAGGCCATCTCCAAAAAATTCCTTCTTGACCCTATAATAAGTTTTAAAAAATTATGAGTGCCCTCCTATAGGAGAAATGTGCAATTCCAAAAAAAACTTTTGTTTGAGTTGGGAGTTCTTGTATAGATATAAGTGATCTTTGTACCACATTGAATCACTTTTACAGATAAATGTATGAGATGCACTGGGAACTTGCTGCAACTTTTGAATGAGTGTCCACACCTCTTTTTCATTCTTCCATTCATCCCTTGCTTCAATTATAAAATCAGGTTGGATAATAGAAATGGTACAGAGAAATGCCTCCACATCCTCATACTTTCTTGAGGGTGCATCTGCAACAACAATTTTCTTCCTTTTTTTGTATTTTATTTCAAAGTTATAACCTAACATCTTTGTGACCCATTTTTGCTACTCTTCTAAGGATAATATTTGTTTCAATAAGTATTTAAGAATATCATTATCTATTTTTACCTTGAAGTGTCTTCCCATTAGGTAAGGGTTCCACTGCTCCAAAGGCATGTAGTATTGCCAACATTTCCTTCTCATCAAATAGGTTTGTCTATTTTATTTCCTTTGATTGGATATATTTCAAAAGAAATGGGTCTTCGTTCTTGCATTAAAACAACACCAATGCCATTTCTTGAGGCATCACATTCCACAATAAACGTTTTTGTGAAGTCTCATGTAGCTAATACCAGAGATCAATAAATTACCTTTTTAAGATGTTAAATGCCTTATTTTCTTCTAGAGTCCAAGAAAATTCATCTTTCTTCAGTAATGTTGTTAGAGGTGTTGCTATTTTTCCACAATTCTTAACAAACTTACGATAATACCATGTCAACTCGAGAAATACTCGAATATGCCTTAAGGTTGTGTGGATTTTCCATTCCTTGATGGATTTAATTTTGTTAGGGTCTACCTTAACACCCTCATGAGATACAAAATGACCCAAATATTCCACCTCATGTACCCCAAAGAAACATTTGGAGGGTTTTTCATACAATTGTTTCTCCTCCGATAGTTTGAGCACCCTCTCAAAATGTTGAACATGATCTTTTGAAGACTTTTTGTAGATTAGTATATCATCAAAAAATACTAACACAAATTTTCTAAGGAAGGGTTTGAAAGTGGAATTCATATAACCTTGAAATGTGGAAGGTGCATTAGTAAGGCCAAAAGGCATGAAAACAAATTAAGAATGACCTTCATGAGTTCTGAATGTTGTTTTCAAAATTTCTTCTGTCTTCATTCTAATTTCATGATATCTTGAATCAAGATCCAATTTGGTGAAGTAATTTGATCCATGTCATTCATCTAACAATTCATAAATAATAGGAATGGGAAATCTATCTTTAATAGTGATATTTTTAAGCTCTCTATAATCCAGACACATACACCATGATCCATCCTTTTTGTGCATCAATAATATTGGAGAAGAGAAATAACTTTGGGTCTAGGTTGAATTATACCCACCTCTAGCATTTATGAAGCCATACATTCAATTTAACTCTTCTAAGAACATGGATATCTGTATGGTATGATGCTTGGAGGAACACCTAGGAATCAAGTGAATACCATGATCATGATCTAGGTGGGAGACATTTGGAAGTCTGAAATATCTTGGAATTATTGTATATGACTCTTTGGATATCTGGATAAATGAACGACTTAGATGTTTGAACATCTAGTGAGCATAATTGTGAAATTACCCCTCATTTTTCCTTATTCAAAATATTTTTCATGCCATTAGAGTTTATTATATTCCCAGGTTTCCCTATGATACCCTTCAATTCAATTTACTTTCCTTCCTATATTTTTTTAAGAAGAGTTATTGAAAATTAAAATATATCATCCCCAAATATTGCAACCATTGAACTCCTAACACAACATCAACACCACACATTTGAATGGAAATAATTGGTCTATTCAATATTTATTCCCCCCGTGGTTAGATTGATATTATGACACTTCCCTGAGTAATTTATAGTTCCTCCTTCTGCAACCATCACTTGAAACTATGGTGCTATATATAGAAATAAATTCAAATCCTTGGCTATCTTACAATTAATAAAATTATGGTTACTATCCAAATCAATCAAAATTATTACCTTTTTCTTCTTGATATATCCTTCTATCTTGAGAATTTAAGAAATAGTAATTCCCACCAATGAATTACACGATATTATTGGATTTGTTTATTCTTTTTCAACCCCTGGGATTTCTCCTTGGTGTATATCTTCTTCTTTTGATTTTTCTTGATCGCTTTCTTCCTCCTCTTCAAAATATATGTAAAATAATTTCTTCTCAACACATTTATGAACTTTACTATATTTTATATAAGAACTGTAGCAAGCCCTTTTTAAATTATCCCCTCTAATTGTTGTGGTGTCAACCTTGTAGATTTTGGGAGGCTAGGAGTGAAAACACTTATATCTTTATAGTTGTGAGTGTTAGACCTCCTTGTTTCCATAATTTTTCTTTCAAAATTTCTTGCCACCCAGAACACATTCTCCAATGACTTAGGTTCCCAATGGAGAACCTCATGTTGGATATTATCCCTTAAACTACCTATTAACGCATAAGTTAGATGCTCCTATGGAATATCAATTACCTTTATATACAATATTTGGAAGTTCTCAATGTGCTCCGCAATTGAAGCCTTATTTTTGCGATTTATAAATTAGATAAAGAATGTATTTCTCTTTGTATCCTCATAATATCCTATCAATTCCTTCGTAAAAATTATCCATGTGACAAGTGATTTATGAGAATAAATCCATCGATACCTCATAAATTTATTGGGTTCTAAATATAAAGATGCATGCATACCTTTTGTGTGTGTTGCACATCGTGTAAATCAAAGAATTGCTCCATTTGTAGTATCCATGTTACTATATCCTTTCCATGAAACTTCCTCATATCGATCTTTGGAATGTGGTTGGTATTCAACCCAAATTTGGACTATCGAGAATCATGGTTGACATTCCTTTTGTTCTCATCATGAGTTTCATGGAATACCTTGTCACCGCTATGAAACAATTCTTGTAGCAACTTTGTCAAAAATTACTTCAAACCTTCCATGTCTCCCTTTAAACCATTCTTCAAACCTTCCATGTCCCTTTTTATTTATTCTTTTAAACCATCCAGTGAAAATGGGATCTCTGTCACTTACAATAATATTTTGGTTTCCATGTAGCTTTTGAAAAGTTTCCACAAATGCAGTAGTGATTGAACTGACTTTGAAAGGATGAGATAGTGCAAAAAATTGTCTATACTTGGTAAGTCTATCAACTACCACCATGATGACACTCTTTCCTTCAAACATGGGTAGAACTATGATAAAATCCAATCAGACCTCCTCCCAAAGATGACTTGGAATGACCAATGGTTGTAAAATACCTGGGGACTTAATTGTCTCAACTTTATTTTTTTGGAAAATCAAACATTTCGCCATAAAATATTGAATATTAGATTTAAGGCCATCTCCAAAATATTCCTTCTTGACCCTATAATAAGTTTTTAAAAATTCTGAGTTCCCTCCTATAGGAGCGATGTGCAATTCCAAAAAAACCTTTTGTTTGAGTTGGGAGTTCTTGCATATATATAAGTGATCTTTGTACCACATTGAATCACTTTTACAGATAAATGTATGAGATGCACTGGGATCTTGCTGCAACTTTTGAATGTGGCCACACCTCTTTTTCATTCTTCCATTCATCCATTGCTTCAATTATAAAATCAGGTTGGATAATAGAAGTGGTGCAGAGTAATGCGTCTACATCCTCATACTTTCTTGAGGGTGCATCTGCAACAACATTTTTCTTCCCTTTTTTGTAGTTTATTTCAAAGTCATAACCTAACATCTTTGTGACCCATTTTTGCTACTCTTCTAAGGATAATATTTTTTCCAATAAGTATTTAAGACTATCATTATACATTTTTATCTTGAAGTGTCTTCCCATTAGGTAAGGGTTCCACTGCTCCAAAGGCATGTAGTATTGCCAACATTTCCTTCTCATCAAATAGGTTTGTGTATTTTCTTTCCTTTTATTGAATGAATATCAAAAGCAATGGGTCTTCGTTCTTGCATTAAAACAACACCAATGCCATTTCTTGAGGCATCACATTCCACAATAAATGTTTTTGTGAAGTTTGGTGTAGCTAATACCAGAGCTCAATAAATTACCTCTTTAAGATGTTCAAGTGCCTTATTTTCTTCTAGAGTCCAATAAAATGCATCTTTCTTTAGTAATGTTGTTAGAGGTGTTGCTATTTTTCCATAATTCTTAACAAACTTACGATAATACCATGTCAACTTGAGAAATCCTCGAAGATGCCTTAAGGTTGTGTGGATTTTCCATTCCTTGATGGATTTAATTTTGTTAGGGTCTACCTTAACACCCTCATGAGATACAATTTGACCCAAATATCCAACCTCATTTACCCCAAAGAAACATTTGGAGGGTTTTTCATACAATTGTTTCTCCTCCGATAGTTTGAGCACCCTCTCAAAATGTTGAACATGATCTTTTGAAGACTTTTTGTAGATTAGTATATCATCAAAAAAAACTAACAAAAATTTTCTAAGGAAGGGTTTGAAATTGGAATTCATATAACCTTGAAATGTGGAAGGTGCATTAGTAAGGCCAAAAGGCATGAACACAAATTGACAATGACCTTCATGAGTTCTGAATGTTGTTTTCAAAATTTCTTCTATCTTCATTCTAACTTCATGATATCTTGAATCAAGTTCCAATTTGGTGAAGTAATTTGATCCATGTCATTCATCTAACAATTCATAAATAATAGGAATGAGAAATCTATCTTTAATAGTGATATTTTTGAGCTCTCTATAATCCAGACACATACACCATGATTCATCCTTCTTGTGCATCAATACTATTGGAGAAGAGAAAGAACTTTGGGTAGGTTGAATTATACCCACCTCTAGCATTTATGAAGCCATACATTCAAATTAACTCTTTTGAGAACATGGATATCTGTAAGGTCTGATGCTTGGAGGAACACCTAGGAATCAAGTGAATACCATGATCATGATCTAGGTGGGAGACCTTTGGAAGTATGAAATACCTTGGAATGATTGTATATGACTCTTTGGATATATGGATAAATGAACGACTTAGATGTTTGAACATCTAGTGAGCATAATTGTGAAATTACCCCTCATTGTTCCTTATTAAAATATTTTTCATGCCATTAGAGTTGATTATATTCCCAGGTTTCCCTATGATACCCTTTAATTCAATTTGATTTCCTTGCTATATTTTTTTAAACAAAATCTATTGAAAATTAAAATCTACCATCTCCAAATATTGTAACCATTGAAATCCTAATACAACATCAACACCACACATTTGAATGTAAATAATTGGTCTATTCAATATGTATTCCCCCATGGTTAGATTGATATTATGACACTTCCCTGAGTAATTTATAGTTCCTCCTTGTACAACCATCACTTGAAACTATGGTGCTAGATATAGAAAGAAATTCAAATCCTTGGCTATCTTACAATTAATAATATTATGGTTACTATCCAAATCAATCAACACTATTACCTTTTTCTTCTTGATATATCCTTCTATCTTGAGAATTTAAGAAATAGTAATTCCCACCAATGCATTACACGATATTGTTGGATTTGTTTATTCTTTTTCAACCCCTGGGATTTTTTCTTGGTGTATATCTTCTTCTTTTGATTTTTCTTGCTCGTTTTCTTCCTCCTCTTCAAAATATATGTAAAATAATTTCTTCTCAACACATTTATGAACTTTACTATATTTTATATCAGAACCGTAGCAAGCCCTTTTTGTATTTTCCCCTATAATTTTTGTGGTGTCAACCTTGTAGGTTTTGGGAGGCTAGGAGTGAAAACACTTATATCTTTATAGTTGTGAGTGTTAGACCTCCTTGTTTCCATAATTTTTCTTTCAAAATTTCTTGCCACCCTGAACACATTCTCCAATGACTTAGGTTCCCAATGGAGAACCTCATGTTGGATATTATCCCTTAAACTACCTATTAACACATAATTTATATGCTCCTATGGAATATCAATTACCTTGATATACAATATTTGGAAGTTCTCAATCTGCTCCGCAATTGAAGGCTTCTTTTTGCGATTTATAAAGTAGATAAAGAATGTATTTCTCTTTGTATCCTCATAATATGCTATCAATTCCTTCGTAAAAATTATCCATGTGACAAGTGATTTATTAGAATAAATCCATCGATACCTCATAAATTGATTGGGTTCTAAATATAAATATGCAATGCGTACCTTTTGTGTGTGTTGCACATCGTGTAGATCAAAGAATTTCTCCATTTGTAGTATCCATGTTACTAGATCCTTTCCATTAAAATTCCTCATATCTATATTTGGAATGTGGTTGGTCTTCAACCCAAATTTGGACTATCGAGAATCAAGGTTGACATTCCTTTTTTTCTCATCATGAGTTTCATGGAATAACTTGTCACCGCTATGAAACATTTCTTGCAGCAACCTTGTCAAACATTAATTCAAACCTTCCATGTCTCTCTTTAAACCATTCTTCAAACCTTCCATGTCCCTTTTTATTTATTCTTTTAAACCATCCATATTAACATTCATCATTACTTCTTATTCATTTTTTGTTGCTCTTTATGAGAGAAATTTTTTTTGCACTTGGTCTCGTAATTTTGATAAATCATGTTGCATTTCTTCCTCTTCTTCATACGTCGTAGTAGATATTTCTAGGGGATTAATGGGCGTATAATTTTTTTGTTTACAAGTCATTTTCAAACCAAATAATGATATTTAGGCTTCACTATGCTCTTTGAATCACTACAAACTTATTTTCCAAACAAAGGTTATGAAATTTTAAAAAATACATATTTTTTTTATTTTCAAGAGTTTTATTTTGAGCTTGTTGATTTGAACAACCCTAGAACTATCGTATCTCTATTATTTCAACCTCACAAGATATGGAATTTCTCTCATTATGACTTGATTATGGAATGGTTTAGTATAACAAACTTGTATGGACTACCACATGTCATTGTTTTAACTTTCAACCCTGAAACTTATAATCGAAAAACTACAGTTTGTGTGATTTAATTCACTTTTAATGGAATTCAATTCTGATCATCAAAGATAAAGTTATGATAATTTTCCCTAGGAAACTTGTTTGAGACTGAAATATGGAGCATACCGAAACCCTAACTTCCTTGGAAAATATCTCCAAAAATGTTGCGAAACAAGGTCTAAAATTTTAACCAGATGTTCATCAAGATATTTACTCCATGTGGTAAAAATTTCACTATCTGAAGCTTCACAAAAAAAAACACAATAGTAAAAATATCACGATTCCTTGTTTGAAGCAGCAAAACCCTAAGATCAAGAGATCTGATAACACTTATTATGTACTGAGATAGAAATAACACAAAAACAAAAGAAAAAATATATCAACGACTTGATAATAAACCACTTCAAGGTGGGAACCTCCTTATACATCACATAAATGAACAATTCTTGGATGATTCAAATGACAAGACCTCCTTGGTATATATATTAGTCAAAAGGGTAAAAAACAAGTTAGGGCCTACAAAACAATAATAATTAAAGGGGAAAAAAATAGTGGGCTTCTATGGGGAACAAAAATAACAATATAGGGGCTACAATACTATTATAAAAACCTAACATAAATATCTTGTAGGCACAAACCCACTATTACATCAATTTGTAGGCACCAAATTATAAGAGACACAAATATCCTTTGCTATTTTGTAGGCGCCAACCTACAAGAGATACCAAAAAAATCTACTGAGGCACTAACCTATAGGAGACACCAATTCCTTGTTATTCTTTGTAGGCACCGGCCTATAGGAGACACCAATCCCCACCGTTGCAAGATTTTTAGGCACCAACCTACTTCATTGAGTTTGATTTCTTCTTCACAATGTATGTTAGCTTCTTCTACATTCACCAAGTTTTCTTGTTGCTTCTACATTCACTAGGTTCGTTAGCTACTTCTTCCTTTACCAGGTCTACCTATTGTTTCTTCTTTCATCTGAGGCCCACTTCTCCCAAAACTTCTTGCTTTTTACTTCTTCGGGAGAGAGAATCTAGAAAAAATGTCATGTATCTAGTTTTGAAAATATTATTTTGATATTTCTACCATATGTACCTACAAATATCTTCCCTATCTCATCTAAATTTAGTCTGAAACATCTTAGAAATAAAGTTATAACAAAAATGCCTAGTTGACCTACTTGAAGCATGTTTAAGGAGCATTAAGGAAAACTAAATTCCTCATATCATATCTCCAAAATTATAATGAAACAAGGTCATAGGTACCTTGAGATTTTTTCTCTGTCTCATTCAAATTTTATGTTATGAAACATAACAAAAAAAAAGATATAACGTAATCACTAAGCTGACATGTTTGAAGAATATTTCAATAAAATTCAAGAAGCCTAATTTCCTTAGAGAATATATTCATAATTATAGTGAACAAAGTTATGTAGTTTTAACCATAGGTACATGATGATATTTTATCTATATCCTCCAAGTTTCATCATCTGTAACATTCCATAAAAAAAAGTTGTAGTGAAAATTTCAAGCTGACTTGTTTGAAGAATATTTTAGTAGCATTCATGAAGCCTAACTTCCTTAGACCATATCTATGAAATTGTAGTGAATAAAGTTCTAAAATTTGAATCATAGGTACATGAATATCTTCTATTTTCTTCCTCCAAGTTTCACCTTCCAAAACATTCCAAAATAAAATTTATAAGGAAAATGCCTAGATGACTTGTTCACTCCTATAATTCACATTTTTTCTTCCATCTTTAGACTCCAAGAATTACCCCAAAAGTTATTCCTTAGCTCCTCTTGCAACCTTAGATATCTTTCTTCTTTGGTTTTATTCAAAATGAACTCATATTCATATAAATATTGGTTGTTATATTATATGTTTTCATATAAAGATTGTTGTGTATTGTTACTGTTTTGAATCCTTCTTGTTGTAGATACTATTGAAGTCTTGAGTGCCAAGACCTGGGAGCTTGCTTTAGACTATACAATGATTCTTTCAGTATGCACACAAAATTTTCATTTCCTAACAACTGATATCATTCCATTTGTTTAACATATACTTCTTCCTCTAAATATCCATTAAGGAAGGATGATCTGAAATCCATTCGATAAAATTTGAACTTTCTAAAACAAGAAAATTCCAAAAACATTTTGATGGCTTCAATTATGGCTATAGGTGCAAATGTTTCTTTAAATTCAACACCTCAAATTTGTGCATACCCTTTGAAAACTAATCTAGCTTTATTCCTCACTACCTGTCCATCTCCATTTAGTTTTTTCTTGAAGACCCATTTAGTGCCAATCACATTCTTTTATTTTGGTTTAGGAACAATTTCCTATGTATTATTTTTATTAATCTATTCTATCTTTACATCCATATCATTAACCAAATGCTTATATTCATGGGCTTCAAAAAATTTCTTGAGTTCTATTTTTGAAAATAAGGCAAGGTTGGTATGCATTGGTGTGCTTATAAATTTCCTTCTAGTATGAACCGTTCATTCCTTATCACCATGGATTTAATTTTATGAATGAACCTTCTAAACGTACCTTGAGGGAGTCTTTCGATGTGTAGGTTCTTCCTCTTTTTATTCTTTTTATTCCTTTTCATGTTCTCTATTGATTATCTCTCTTGACTCTATTTCTTCATTGCTTTTCTTCATGAGGTAATGTATTGTTTATTCTCACATCAATTATTTCAAATATCCCGCATTGTATTTTGTTGTAGCATTTGTAGCTTTTACTCCTAGATGAATACCTAAGAAATATTCCTTCATATGCTATAAAATCAAATTGCTACATGTTGTCTTCATTTAGCTTGATATATCATTTTCTTCCTATTGATGGCTCGAAATTATCTGCCTCAACATTATAAGGGAGACCACCCAGTCGGGAACTTAATGCAACTCATTTTCCGTTGAAATGGTGGTTTTATCTATTTAAACTAGGCCCAGTTACCTCCTCTCTATCTCTACTGGCTTAAAGTATGACTTTCACATACCAATAGAAAAGAGACATCAAATTGACTCTTTTTGCTGACCAGGAAATTAAGTGATCCTTAAGCTGATCTGGGGCTCAACCAAGCCATAACTAAAATTTTCCTCTTTGATAAAAGGACTTCTAGAGATAAAGATGCAATTTAATCCTAGAATTCAAGAAAAATGAAAGAAATCCTAAGACTATCTCTGTTAGGAAGATGTAGATCTAACCCAATCGAAAGAAAAACAATTAAATGATTGAGATTTTAACATGCATGGCTTAAGATGAATATATGGCTAGTAAAATTGTTCAATTAACTAATATTGTATTTACCAGACATGTTGTTCAAAGATTTATTAAAAATGAATGATGAACCAATAACATTAGGAAGTAGTTCAAATAATGTCAATTGAAATTTAAATCAAAATTAGATGACAAATTTCTGAGTAAATAGTTACTGAGAAATTTGGTTTAAGCACAAGAGAAAAAGATGAAATTAACAGCATATCTATGAAGCTAATGAAATAGATAAATAATTCAAAAATACCTTCATCTTCACATTAAACAATAGTTCTCAACATAAAATAAATTTTATGAAAATCTGTCATTAAAAAGATGAAATTTGAATTAAAAATAATAGTTTTAAAATACAAACTAATTTAAACCCAATCTCTTGCTATGTTCCTTGTATTGATCTCCAACAATATTTCTCAAAGCATAAACTCTACTGCTAAAAGCAAAAGCTAAAATAGTGAAAAATTTGCGTCTCATACATAGCTCAGAATGGAAAAAGACAAATCCCACTAATTCCCAGATCTGAGATTGATCCTCTCTACCTACAACCTGAAACCCCTATTGCCTAGTGCATTAAGAATTACAAAATTGGAGAAGAGGGAAGTCCTTTGCACATTATTCAAACCACTATTTATAATTTACAAAAATGAATTCCAAAAAGGAGAGCTATTGAAGAATAATGCTTCTCCAACAATTCTCATTGCTTCAAATGATTTTTCATCTATTGTTGGAGCAATTATATTGATTGAAATTTGTTATTCCTCATCTCTTCATCTGTTCTCCTGTCAAAACCATTCAAAATTTAATTAATTAAATAAATAAAAGTAAAATTGAGATTTTTATTAATCCTTGTAAATATCCTACTAGTCAAAGAGAAAATAGTCGAATCGATTTTCACTCAACAGAGGCTATGAGAAAATGCAAATGTAGAAACTTAACTCAGAAAATTAATTTTGTTTACAAATTAGGAGTTTGATTTTATGCTAAATTTTAGACTCATTAAATGACCAAATATGGTCATGCAACCACTTCAGATATATTCTCCATGATTTTATCTATCTAATGAGCTATCTTGAGCATTATTTGGCCAAATGAAACTCAACTTATGAGCTCCCAAAATTGAAGTGTCAAAATTATGAGAATTATAGAAAATTTGTTGCCTCGACCCAAAATAAGAATCTTTTAATTAAAATCAAATCCTAAATTAGATTAATAATTATTATTTAACTATTATTAATTTAATTATAATTACAAAATTAAATTAAACTAATCACAAAATAATATGTACAATTAAAATAAATTTTAATTAAAAATTAAAATTAATTAAAATTATAGTATATTAATATTAATAATAAGTGTGATGATGTGTTAAGTGGCTATTGGTCCACAAATATGGACCTAGTGGCTATGAGAACTCATTAGAGTCTCGACCAAACATGAGATAGAGGCTTTAATGATGGCGGAGAGGCCTTATTAATCATGGAGAAGGAGCCTTTAATGAAATGGAGTAATATGAACCAAATGAAATGGAGTGTCGTAATGTGACAAAGATGAGGTGCTACCTTCATTGAAACAAAATAGCCATCACATATTTTTTTATTGGATATCGGGTTTTCTTATATGTGACATTTTGTCACCAACAAAATTTTCCCATCACATATTATCGGATAACCGGTATTAGATTTTTCAAAATGTGACATTTTGACACTAATTAAAATTTCCGATGTCTAATATGTAATATCATAATTTTTTTGAGATATCGGAAAAATTTTATCGGGACTTTTATTGGATATCAGATCTCGAGACTTTTCATCGGGATTTTTGTAAAGGAAGGGAGGAGGTGAGGTGAACTACAACCACTTTGGTAATTAAAAATCTTACAAAATGAACTACAAACACTTTGTAATTTTGAGTTTTTGGGTCTCGTAATTTCTTTTAAAATTGTAAATTGGAACAAATTACCAAGATCTCGAAAACACATAATTTTAATTGTTCTACAATTTGACTGGGTGATTTTATAGGACCATTAGTGAAAAATGAAAAAAGAATAGTAAAAATTAACTAGGAGTTAATATTTACAATGAATTACAAATTTATTTATAAAAAATAAAATACATTTTTTACATTTTTTAACCCAGGTGATAAAATGATCAAACTTCAGAGGAGTGTCATTTACAAACTGGTTAACCAAATGAGACGAAACACGTATCAATGGAAATATTTCTAAAATTATAATTCAATGAAACAATTAAAATAGAAATCCGAAGAAAATGAAAAATTGGCAAAATGTAGGACATTTAACCAAATAAAAATCATAAAAGGTAGTTCAGCCAAAAATTTAAGGAAAGGGTCCCCATTATTTGAAATAAATAAGTCAAAAATAGGAGGGTTGAGTTTTCACCTTAACACTTCCAAATACCATGAATTTTTTAATGGAAGCAAGTCTACCTTTCTATAATTCATAGGGGTTTTTATTATTTTCTACTCTAATAGGCCACTGAAGATGACACTCATGAATTCTACATTATTCCTATCATCTTCCTTCCATATACTAAAATTTTCCAAGCATAAGCACCAACAAATATCGGATATTCCCTCATATTTATCTTACATAAAGCATAATTTAAACCATCCAATGTTAGAGTTCTATTTCTGTAAGATCCATCCTAACTAGCCATGGTCCCTTTGAGATCTTTCTCCTAGTGGTTAGAATAATTATGAGGGAGCCTTCTCTAATGCCAATTTTTGGATTCATAATTATATTGAGAGAGGTGGAGGGGGAAGAATCATTATAATGACCATTTTAACTTATTTAAACATTATAACATCATAAAACATCAATGTCATAATCTGAGCAAGTAACACAAGGTATACATGGAAACCTTATAAGAGAAAACCATAAAACTTATTTATATGAAAGATCTTATTGGTACCAACCTACTACTACATCACCTATAGGAGACACCAATACCCTACACTATTTTATAGGAACCAATCTACATGACACACCAATCCCCTTTGTTGATTTATCCATAGCAACCTATAAGAGGAAACAATCCCCTCTGTTACTTTGTAGGCAGCACCCTATAAGAGACACCAACCTACAACAAACAAAAATTCCTTATGTTTATTTGTAGACACCAACATACAAGATACACCAATCACCTCTACTAATTTATAGGCACTAACCTACATGAAACACCAATGTACACTATTGCAAGATTTGTAAACACCAACATACATGAGACAACAATCCCCACTACTCAAAATATTTCTAGGAGCCAACCTACTTCACCGAGTCTTCTTGTTTCTTCACAATGTATGTTAGCTGCTACTACGTTCACCAAATATGCTTATTAATTTTTCATTCACTAGGTCTATTCTAAGTTACTTCTACCTTCGCTAGGTCTAATTATTGCTTCTTCCTTCATCAAGGCTACATCTCCCAAAACTTGTTGATTTTGGCTTCTTCCCAATATTTAATTTATGCAACATGCCAGACATCCAATTTTTCAAATCAAATTCTGAAATTTATATCACACATACCTAGATATCTCTTTTCTGTCTCACCAAATTTTGCAGTCTAAAACATCTTAGTAAGAAAGTTATAGTAAAAAATCCAAGCTGACCTATTGAAGCATGTTTTAGGAGCATTTAGGAACACTGACTTCCTCATATTATATCTATGAAATTATAGTGAAACAAGTTCTAAATTGTTTATCACAAGTACCTTGAGACTCTATCTTGTCTAAATTTCACATCTTTAAACATCATAGAAAGAAATATCTAGCAAAAATACCAAGCTGACCTGCTTGAAGAATATTTTAGGGGAATTCAAGAAGCATAAACTCTTTAGAGCATATATATGAAATTATAGTGAACCAAGGTCTGTAATTTGAACCATAGGTATGTGGCGATCTTCTATCTGTATCCTCCAATTTTAATGGTATGAAACATCCCAAAACAAAATTTATAGTGAAAATGCCAAGCTGACCTATTTGAAGAAGATTCTGAGAACATTCAAGAATCCTAACTTCCTTAGATCATATCTCCAAAATTATAGAAAATAGAGGTCTAAAATCTAAACCTTAGGTAAATGAAGATATTATGCCTATATATTTTAGGTTTTAAATTTCCAAAACATCCCTGAAGAAAAGTTATAGTGAAAATTCCTAGATGACTCGTTGACCCCATTTATTGAATTTTTTCTTCCACCTTTATACTCCAAGAATTAACCCAAAAGTTGTTCCTTAGCTCCTCTTCCAAACTCGTATATTTTCTTTCTTGGATTTTATTCAAAAGGAACTCATATTCCCTTTATTTATAGTGTTTATACATTCACTTATTGGGTTGACTTGTAAAACTAGTTGGGTCAGTTTGCTTGTACTTTGGTTGGCTCATCGTAATGAAATATTTCATATCTCCTCATTCCTATAGAATTATAGGGAGTTACATATACCATCAGAAAGGTCATAGAATACGCTTTCCAACTATATGTCCTACACTCTCATTTTAGCTAAGTTATTGGAGTAAAATTGCATTGAAAGTAGGATATCCAAATGGGGCATGAAAAGCCCGAAAACAATATTTCCATCAAACTTCATTTTCCAATATTTATCTTGGACATAAGCCGACTCCCCCTGTCTTTGGCATCAATGACAATAATATTTCCAATAAAACAAGCTAAACAAGTGGTATGAAATTGTTATCACACCTTCTAAACTCTGTTTTCAAATCTAGTTTTTGAGCATTCAATTGAATATCTAACTCTTTTACTCATTGGTAACACCTACCCTCTTGTATGCATGTGAAGTTTGAGGACCCTACTATTCGGTATTATATTGAAAAAAGTATATAAAGAGTTCTGTCATGATTTTATGAAAACATCTTAATACCAAGATATTAGTTCCTTTTGTTATCATTCATGAATAAATTTCCCCAACGTACATATTTCTTTAGTGATATTTCACGTGGTGACAAATATACACATGCTCAGATTGATGGGAAAATCATAGAGAAATATTATTAGATATCCATATATTTATATCAACTTCTTTTTGAAGTAGGAGGCATTTGGTTTCAACTTGAGTTCATTTAGAGCCTCTTCATTTCTTCACCTCAATGGACTTTATATTGATAGATCACCCACACCAATATTTTTAGTGGGGATCCCTTATCTCTCTAAGGGAAAAATTAAAGAGGGTATTAATACTGAGATTCACTAAGCCTAGCTTCGATCCAAATTATTTGAGGCTATAGATCCACTTTCTTTGAAACTCGATCAATAATCAAAATTACATGTCCTGTGTAGCGATGGGCTCGTCTAATCCATAGGGTACACTAAACTCTAGCTACCCTATATCATGAGGGTCTCTCATCTAGCTCAAAGTTTTTTCCCATTAGTTTCATATTGAAATTGATCATGATATTCCTCACGGGCACCATATTTTTCAAATATTGTCCTCAGACCTTGATATTGAAGATGAATTTGTATTCACATTCTTTCCCAACTACAAGATCAAAGGATGGTTCTTTTATCTCTTTGAGGATTCACTTAGTTCTCTATGGTCATTCATCTCTTATAAGGACTAGAGTTTTTGAGTCGTCTTGATGTAGGAACATCCTCACCTAAGTAAGCTCTGATGATATGCATTTGAATTCATAGATTTTGGATCACTGCATGGTTATAAACATTAGGGGCCATATGAAAACTAATTTGGATTATTTCACATTACCTCGGAGTCTTTTTTTATAAATGAAGATAATTTAATGATATATTTTTTCTTAAAAATTCAAATAATTTGTAAATTGTTGAAATATTTCTTTCTATTAATGGTTTTTTATAACCCTTGGAATATGAAGTGTTGAATTTGAATAGTTGGGTAATTGCTGTTAGGTCCCTATAATACTAGTGTATCCCTTTATTGTTATTGTTAATGTATCCCCCTTATTGTTATTGTTGTGCCCATGTAGTCCCAATATTGTTATTATTGTGCCCTATAGAAGCCCACTATTGTTATTCTTATGCCCTTACATTGTTATTGTTATGTCAGCTAGGATTATGTTATGACCCCTTGGACCACTATATATAGAAAGTAGGTTATGTCATTTGTATCATCCAAGAATTTTTCATTTATGTAATGTAAAGGAGGTTTCCCCCTCGAAGAGGCAAATTTCTAAGTTCTTGATCTATATTTTCTTCTATTTTGTGAGTTGGTTTCATAACATTTAGTATCAGAGCTTTGGATTCTAGGGTTTTGCTACTATAAACAGGTCATCTTTCCATTTTCTCTATAATTTTTTTTTTACAAAGGTTCAAAAGCTAAAAAAAACTCATTTGAGCCAAATTCCTGAGGAAATTCGTGTAAAAATTTAAGATCTTGGTTCACTACATTTTCAAAGATATGATCTGAGAAAGTTAGGGTTTTTTCCAGATCCATAATTCCATATCAAACAGGTGGCCGAGGGAAAATCATCTTAACTTTCGTTTCAGACATCAAATTGGAATTCTGTAAAAAGTGGGCAAAATTACACGAACTATACATTATTTTATATTGATTTCAGGGCTGAAGGTCCAAACAATGATATGTGGTACTCCGTACAAGTTTTCTCTACTAAACCAGTCCATAATTAGGTAATTGTGGGAGATCAAGCATAACTTTTCCTTGAAGAATCAAAATTAGGTATAATCTGTGGCATTGGAAAGAAGAGTCAGAGGGCTACTATAGGACCAAAGTTCAAATCTTGGAGATCATAAATCGTAGAGACACGCTAGTTTCAAAATAGAGCTCCTCGAAAGCAAGAAAAAAGGTGTGTATTAAAAAACATTTTGCATAACTTCTGTTTTAAAAATCAGTTTGAAGTGACTCCAAGGGCATATTGAAGGATCAATATCTATATTGGGTTTCTAAAATTCCTCCAAAAAATGAATTCTATACCAATTAATTCATCATAAAACTCTACTATGATACATGAAGAGGAAGAACTGCAACATGATATATCAAAATTATGGGACCAAGTGAAAAAAATTTCGATCTCACAAGGAGTAACCAAAGATGACATAGATGGTTTAGAAGCAGACATGGAAGCTAAGATGGACGGTTTGAAGGATGAAATGAAATATAATATGCATGATAAATCAGTGGAAGATCACATCGAGCATCAACAAAAAGTTCTCCAACTCTTAAAGGATAGCCTAAATTTGATGCAGAATCGAATGAAAAAAGGCATATCAACATCGCAGGGAAAGAAGTTTTGATGTAGGCAATTGGGTATTTTTACAGCTACCACCATTCAAACTAATGTCCCTCAAGCGAGCTAAGAAGGATAATAAATTATCGCCAAAGTACTATGGTCCTTACAAGGTGTTGCAAAATATTGGTACTATGGAATACAAATTGGAGCTTCCTCCATCTTCCCGAGTGCACCCAATTTTCTATGTTTCATGCTTAAATAAGGTTATAGGTGAAAACATCCCAGGTCAAACAATATTTATAGAACTTCATGAGGAAGGAAAAATCATATTGGAACCTAAAGTAGTCATGGAAACAAGAACTTGACAGCTACGAAATTGATCAATTTCAGAGTATCTCAGCAAGTGGAAGATCTTACCCAGTGAAGATTCCACATGGGAGGATTATAATTTTATACAGAAGCATCCAGAAGTAATCAAGCTTTGAGGATAACACTTTTTTGAAGGAGAAGGGCATATTAGGTCCCTATAATACTAGTGTATCCCCTTATTGTTATTGTTAGTGTAGCCCCATTATTGTTATTGTTGCGCCCATGTAGTCCCCATATTGTTATTATTGTGCCCCATAGAAGCCCACTATTTTTATTCTTGTGCCCTTACATTGTTATTGCTATGTCGACTAGGATTATATTGTGACCCCTTGGACCCCTATATATAGAAATTAGGTTTTGTCATTTGTTTCATCCAAGAATTGTTCATTTATCTAATGTAAAGGAGGTTTACCCCTTGAAGAGGCATATTTCTAAGTCGTTGATCTATATTTTCTTCTAGTTTGTAAGTTGGTTTCATAAAAATTGTTATACCTTAAGAAAATGATCAAAATCTTAAATATGAGGTTTTTAAATGAACAAAGGGCCTTTGAGTTGTCATATATTGGCCTTCTATAGTTGGATCTATGTAGAATCTAGAGATTGTGATCATTCTGTAAATGTAAGAAGGCTAAGAGTTGATGTTTTGTTTATGGTTTGATGGGATTTCTACGTATTTTCTTTTTCTATGTTGATTTCTATCCAAAGAAGTGGTTTTTGTTTAATAAATTCATGAATATAATTATGAACCCATGTTGCATCAAGAAGTATTATAGCAATCTTACATCCCATACCACATCAAGTGGCATTAGAGAAATCTTACATCCCACACTGCATCAAGTGGTATTAAAGAAATATTACATCTTCAAGAAAGGAATATGTCAACACATGACATTTCTAGGTTGAAGAAAATGTTAATTTTATACCCAAGAAATATTTTTTCATATTATGAACAAGTTTTTATGGGGACGATTATGTTAGAAATAAAAAAATGCTAGTCGAGAGTATTCCTTATCGAAGATAGTATTAACAATGCATTGGTCTATTAATGGTAATTGGAATGAGAATTACCAAGAACATAGAAATAAGTATCTCACCTAGGAGAATAAATAAAAGCATTAGGGTAATTTTGAGGTATATAATGGGCATAAAATAAAAAATGTACTAACAACGTAAAAGAACCATAGAATTCAAGATGACAATGTCATCCCTAGTAAATATTTTTGAAGAGAAAATTAGAAAAATACTTATGAATTATATTTTAGACTCATCTCTTTATAGGTCTACACAAATACCAAGTGCAGGTACTAATTGGATGCAAAATTATGTTTCACATCCAACAAATCTCCACACTTGGAATTTGAATAGATCTATAAAGAGATAAATCCAAAATACAATAAAAAATAGTTTTCTTTATTATCCTTTTAAAAATTAGAACTTTTATTTTACTATTTTCCTTAAGAGGCCCATTTTAGACCTTAAAATTACCCTAATAAAATTGAAATTATCTAGAATATATGGAAATGAAAGATATAAGAAATCAATAATTTGAAGGCTTAAACAAGAGAATTGAATAATTGTAAATGAGTAATGTTAGAGAAGTTGGAGAATAAATAGAAATATGACTTGAAGCAAAACAAAGATAATATGAATAGGAGAGAGACCTTAGTTCGTATTTGTAAAAAAGTATGAAAGAAGAGGGAATGGAAGAGTTTAATTTTCAAATTATGATGGTAATATAAAAAATGAAAATTTAATTAATTGGATAAGAGAAATGGGAAAGTGTTTTTAATATGAAAAGTTAAAGAACTCTATAGGGTGAAGTTACAAAGTTGAATAGACATGCAACTTTATGACGTGATTGTGTACAAAAATATATAATAGATAATCACAAGGAGAAAATTGAGACTAAGAAGAAAATTTTAAATAAAATAAAAGACATGTTTTTACCTATAGATTATTAACAAGTTTTTTGCAGATAAACCCATAATTTGAGACAAAGGGATACATCAATCCAATATTATGGAAAATATTTATTTAGATTGTCAATTAGATCAAGCATCAAATAACCATGATTTTAGGAAGGTTGCAAGGTATTTCAATAACCTAATAATTGAGATTTAAGATGAAATGAACATTCATTATTTTCATATTATAGTCGATACATATTGGATCATTATATTTTTTGTCATCCATATTGATGATTTTAGAGTGGAAAAAGTGGAGGAATCAACTCACACAGCGATTTTTATTGGTGGGACTTAGTTTGGAAAATTGGGGTCTAAAACCTTTCGAGAGAAGTTTTAGTCACCAAATAAAATATTTGGGGGGGTGAAACTTTTCCCCTTAAGGGTGCACCTTTTTGTTCTATTTTTCACATAGAGAAATTTATAATAAACAACAATTTCCTCAATTAGATTCTACATGGAAAATTTATGCCATTCGGAAGTTAACCTTCCTATTTTGACCACTATAATTCAAGAGGATGTTATGTCAACACTAATTATTCAACAAAAATGGAAATCCATATGATCATGATGAAGAAGAATATAGAAGAGTTGATAGTGTGACTCTGTTTAAGAGTTGAGGGAGTAAAACCCAACCACTAGTAGGCTATCGGGCCATGTTATAACTTGGCCACTAGGAGGAAAAATGGTTCCATTCTATTTAAGTGAATTTTGGTAAGTAGGCAAGTAGAGTAGCTGAGAGGGATAGGGAGAGAGAAAATAGAGAGGCTTTGTGCACTGTAGTAGCCCACATGCTACAAGCCTCACTTATTTGTACTTCCAGCCACTTTCTGCCTAGAGAGAGAGAGAGCAAATCAACCTCACCTTCCGGTTGGGTTTTCTCTCTAAAGGGTTTCCTAGGATATATCTTGTGTTAATGGAAGTTTGTGAGTTTTTATTTTTTTGTTCATTATTTTATAAAAAAATATAATTGGTGTGAAATGCAATACACAATAATTTATATATCTAGAAATATAAGGATAAATAAATCCTCACAGTGTCGATTTCAAAATTTAAGCATAATTTTGTTAAATCTGTTATGATGAATTGTCCAGTGGAATATCCACAATAGTTTACAGATTAGATTGGTATCACAAAAAGTTTATTTGGGTATATTGTGGGGATTTGCATGGTATCCAAGTAGGTTAAGATAAAGGTCACATAACCCCAGTCATGGCCAATGAATTTTTTAATAACCCTCCTGATCCCACATAGGACAAGTTTCATGGTTGGAAGCTCAAACTGTAGATATAAACTGTAATGTGAGCCTTCTCATTGCAATCCTGACCAATAAGTTTGGGATATTCGAAGAATATGGGGGTTCTAATGTAGAGGTTGATTTAGAGGAGAGGTCAGGATATCAAGACAAAAAAATAAGGATACATAGAAACAATCCAAAAAATATCAACCTAATTCGAGTGTTGTGAACCATTCACAACCCTATTCAAAATGAAGTGAAGATCAATATCAAGCCATATTAAGGTGATATTGATGATATGAAGGTAAATCATTGGTTGCAACAATTTTAATTTATTTTAGTGTTCATCATATATAGGAATACCAGAAGGTATTGTTTTCTCAGTTCAAATTAGTAATTTGGCCATGCCTTGACCTAGTGGGAAAGCCACAAGGAGACCTTATGGTTGGAGGGAGATCCTTCAATGACTAAGTGAGAGGATTTAAAAATCCTCATAAATTCATAATTTTACCCAATTGAGTATGTAGAGGACAAGTGGTTCTAGTGGAATTAATTTATGAAGAAGTAGGGGCAATGTAATGTCCCTAGATCCAACCAGAAAACACCACTCAACCAGTACTAATATAACCCTAAAAATTTAATTACAGAAGAATAAACTTTTCAACCTAGACAGGAATGCTATTGTACTTGAAAAACTCTAATTAATATTAACACAATACCACATGCCATAAATGCATTCCTAATCATATTTAAAATATAACCAAATAAATAACACAATGGAGATAATTGTTCTTTAGCAACAATTAGCCAGAACATTAATTAAACACGAAATACACATATATGCCCAATGATGTCCCCGTAAACTATGTAACATGCAAGAATTAATGGTTTATTCACACATTTAATTGATGATAATATTCATATCACGTGCGCACACACAACAAAAACAATACACATGTAAACCAAACCCTGGATATGGTTTATATCTAAATATCACATAAAATTAATGTATGGCACATAAATCACATTGGATACCCATTTTAGGGTTTATTTCATTAACACATAAACGTATATAAAAATACATATAAAAGATAACACCACACAAAGAACACTTATCTATATCAAAAGTTCCATATGGCTATAGGCTCTACACGTTCCTTTCGACAGTAGACCATGTGGTTCATAATCTTAACCACTGGTCAGCACTAAGATGGGGTAACAACTCCACATGTAACAATGGAATAACTGAATTATAATTAAGGTCATGATGAATTTTAACAATAACATGACAACCTTGTTACAACTTGCAACTTTATGGGGCATTATTCTCAAAATTCTTCCCAAATTTTAATTATGAGTTCACCAACATGTTATTTCATTCAATACCTTTCCATTAATTGTTCACTTTCCAAATTCTGATACCTGGGACAAAAGTTATTCCCTCTAAAATTTTTAAGTGAGTTGCTCATTTTTCAATCCCTAAATCTTCTCGTGAGATTTTTCCTCACAAATATCATCTAATTTCAATTCTAGTTTTTCCTGAATATTCTCCTCGTCAATAGGTTTCTATTTGTTGAGATTCAACAAGATGATGATCCTAGTGAAAATTAAGCACCTTCACTAGGTGGGACCCACAAGCTATTTTTAGATGTATGCCTATTTTTAGAATGGTGAGCATATTCTAAAATTACCAGGAGACTAATTCTAGATGGTTGAGAAAATTCTATCTTTAGATGAGTTTCTATTTTTAGATCATGGGCGAAGTCTATTTATAGATCGCATATCTAAAAATAGAATGCATGTTGATTATTATTAGCCCTTAATGATAATAAGACAATAAACAATAAAATATTCTTGAAGCACTTAATTTCAGTTAATTGATGTGGAAAAATAGTTAGCTGAAGGAATTACACATTCCAAGGTTGGTTGGTAGGACATGCACAATGGACTTCATTGTAACTGATTGTGGCAGAGTTGTAACAGAGTTGGAAAAGTGGTTATGTGAGTTGTTATTTAGTTTAACTCAGTTAAGTGAGTTAAACTCAGTTGTGCTAGTTGTAACTAAAGATACACTAGTGAGAAATCAGTGAATTAATTATTTAATTAATTCACAAGTAGTGTCTTACTTGCAACTGAAGAAATACAACAGTTAACTACTTGCATGTTAGATCTAGTGGAGACCCAGTGGCAAGATAGGTTAAAGGGTGTGTTTGACTATTAGTTGTGACTATATTGATGCATTCAATGCATCTACACACACATTGGAGTTTCCAATGAGGATTGTGCATTCAAGGCAAGGAAATGTCGAATTCATTCAGGGATCTTCTTCAACAGGGATTGCGCAGTGGAGGCAGGCTGTCAGGAGGCAGTAAATTGGTGCATGTGTGAAACAATTTTTGTATGATAGTGTGAGACGATTTTTAATTTATACTGAGAGCTATATGAGTAGAGATTTGCATGATATTGTTTCATGATCCATGATATACATAATATATGATAGTTGGGGTTTTTAGATTTAAGATTTCCCGGTAAAAACATCTTGTCATGTGCGATTCATTTTTCTTCATGTGTTTACAATTTTTGATTTAATTTTTGAAAATAATTGAGTAGAAGGATTCTGTATTTAACAGTGGATTTAATGTTAGATAAGGGGAGTCTAGAAATACATTATTGTGTTTATAAATTTCTATATGGTATCAGTGTTGAGATTTTGTGTATTTGGGGTAGCATCAGTTTTGCTCTAGGTCCCAAATTTTGAGGAAGGACTAGATTTCACTTGATCTACAAGACCCAAAAATGGATTTGGGAAATTTCATTTGGTTTAGGAGATATTAAATTAATTATTTATTTTAATGTATTTCCTAAGTTAAAATTTAGGAAAATAAAATAATTAAAGTGAATTTAATTAAACATGTGATGAAATTATCTTAAGTCACATGGATCAAGCTTTATTTTAATCTTAGCCATTGATTAAAGATTTAATCTTGGCTATTGATTTGTCAACGAGAAAAGTATAAAGGAAAGGCTTGGGGTAATTTTTAAGACACACAGAGGCAGAGCAATGAAGCTAAGTAGTGATTCTAGGGCGGGGTTGCTAAGAATTCTCAAGTGTTTTAGTTGTAGAGAGGGGAATTTAGACCAAGGGGATGATCTGATCCCGTGGTCTATAATACACAAGAAGCAAAGAAGATATCAAGAAAATCAACATAGAGGAAGGCAACAACAAGAGCAATAGACGACAGCAGCAGCAGCAGTAGCAACAAGGACATCATGATTTTTAGGAAACCCTTCAGGGGTTACGTAGAGACCCTTAGGGGCAGTGTAGTGACTGCATCACCCAATCTGGGGTAATGCAGTCCCTTCCAGTGACAACACTAATCATTTGGAGGCCTTCAGAGGCTGACACAGTGTCTTTCAGGGGAAAATCTAGGGTTTCTAGGCCTAGATCTAGCTGAGTTCTTTAAATCCCATTTGAGGGTGTGGATCATCAATCAATATTTTTGGTCTTAGATCAGCCAGATGCTACAGATATAGAGTTTTCTCTGTAGGGTTTTCCAGATCTAGAACCCAGAGTTGTGTATTCATAAATATTCTTAATAATAGAGCCCTCCAGTAGCCAGAGACCGATTTTCCCACATTGGGTTTTTCTGGGGACATTTTTTCCAGAAATAAATGTGTCACTTTATCTGTGTGTGCATGTGCTTATTCTAGATCTAAATTGGTAGAAATATGTTATGTGTTTTTCTTTGATGTTAACTTGAATTTATTCAGTTGATAACTTGTATAAGTAGGAGAAGCTTAACCAGATTAATAGAAATCATTTCTGCATAAGAATTAAGATTCAGAAATTTCTACATGGTATCAGAGCAATTGCAGATCTAGAAGGGTTACCAGCTGAAACATCTGAAGGATATAGCTACAGAAAGCAGCTGGAAAGGCAACAGAAAAGAAGATCTAAAGGGACGGTGCATTTTTAGGAGGAGATCCACACAGAGAGAAGGGTGACGCTGTCCAACGTTGTGTCATAGCAAGCCCACACAATTGCTGCACAGAGACAGCTCAGAAATAATGCTGGTTGGGTTTGAAGCCGACAGTGTGATTCGGATTTGAATCTGTCAGATCCATAAAAATTCTGCAGAAAAGTTGCAGAAATTCAGAAGAGCTGGTGGGGTTAAGCTTCTGAAGTTTTCATATTTTTAGCCTTAGCACAAGTGACAAAGTTTAGGAAGAGATCAGCTTCTCAGAGAGTTTCTTGCCAAAGGAAACTTGTAGTTTGGTCAGAGGATCAAAGAAGAAGCTGAATCATAGTTGATTTGGTAGATTTACAAGGAGGGGAATCAAGTGTCAGAGAGAGCAGAGGGTGCCCAGTTCGTAAAGGACCTTAGATCTAGATCTCTAGTATGGAGAGGAGGAGCTCCGACACATTCTGAGTAGATGGCTCCTCATGGACTGCATGATCAGGATAGGCTTGAGGGCCTCTCAAAATTTTATGTGTGGAAAGCAAGGATCATTATTGTCCTTAAGTCATACGGTCTAAGAGACCATGCAGAGCAGACTCTGGCCACACCGACAGATGCGGATCTCCTACGGAAGCATAGGGAAGCTGTTGGGCATGCCAAGCGGCTGATAATGGACATTGTCAAGGATCATATTGTGCCACACGTAGCTGAGAAGAGGAAAACTAATGAGATTTGGAAGTCCTTGACTTCCCTATATGAGGGAAAATCAATCTAAAGAAATATGTTGTTGGAGGCCCAAATGAGGTCATTCATGATGACCAAGGGAGAAGACATCGATCACTTCCTCTTCAGATTGCAGTCAATTAGGGATCAACTGACTACAACAGGTGCAACTATAGATGATGCAGTGATAGCTAGGACTACCCTCAATGCAGTCACGGATGAGTGGAAACCTTTGTCCAAAGTATCTTGGGTAGAGAAGACCTCCTAGATTGGGACAGCTTGTGGTCAATCCTGCAGCAAGAAGAA
This sequence comes from Pinus albicaulis, assembly GCA_034641835.2. NCBI lineage: Eukaryota > Viridiplantae > Streptophyta > Pinopsida > Pinales > Pinaceae > Pinus > Pinus albicaulis. Next base: position 519,051,477 of record CM076572.1, on the reverse strand, counting down.
ATATGCAGATTCACCAAGAAGCAGCATAGCCCTGGGTTGAGAAAAGTAAAGAAGTAAGAGGAGGAATATGCAGCGTTGGCATCGAAGAAGCAGTCGAAGAAGATTTAGGATCTTTCTAAGATCAAGTGCTTCGAGTGTGGAAAAATGGGACATTTTTCCAGCCATTTTCCAGAAAAGAAGAAGTACAAGTAAGCATCTTCTTCCAAAGCAGCAGTGGAAGATGATGGGTCTGGAGATGATGTAGCCATGAGTGCTCATGAACCACAGAGGTGGGGTGACATGGAAATGTAGAGGAGCTACATGGGACTAGGCGGGATCCTTGAGCAGCTCATCTCTTGGATCACAAGTGAGCTATGAAAGCCTTAAGATAGTACCAGGACAAGTGGAGCAGTGGGTGCATAGATCACAGATGAGGCATAAGCAAAGGCAGATATAGAGGTTGGGAGGAGTAGCACATAGCATAGCAGCAGTAGTATAGAAGCAGTAGCAACGCAGAGGCTGATGTCACTTCAATAACATAGTGCAATACTACTTACGCAATGCAGATCTGCAACAACATAGAGAGCTTCAGAGGGACAACACAGTGCAGCAACAGCGTGATAGATTTCAGCACAAGGAGCTGATGTGACTTTAGTAGTGCAAAGGGAGTCTAATTACACTAGAAAATTTTTAGTTGTGCATCGTTCTTTAGATTTCGACACAGATCTGTAGCCTATGGAGCTTCAGTGATGAGGATGTAGCCCATCAGACTTGTTTTTCAAAGATTGGGCAGGAGATTCAGTTGTTACTCTAAAAAATTGAAGTTGTAGTGTAGCAGATCAATGGTAGCAGTGCTATGAGCAGCATAGATGCAACATATTGAGAGGGAGCTGTAGTACAGTGGTTGCAGTGGCAGTGGCAGAGTCATGGGCAGCAGTACAGAATGGCAGCAGCAGTGTAGATTTGAGTGGCAGGAGGCCAAGCTTCAGCAGCACAGAACCAGTGCCAAAAATCATGAAATGCATAAATGCGAGGTATTGCTAGAGCACACCCTTGATGCTAAGAGGGAGTGCTGAGATTTTGTGTATTTGGGGTAGCATTAGTTGTGCTATAGGTCCCAAATTTTGAGGAAGGTCTAGAGTTCACCTGATCTACAAGACCCAGAAATGGATTTGGGAAATTTCATCTGGTTTAGAAGATATTAAATTAATTAATTATTTTAATGTATTTCCTAAGTTAAAATTTAGGAAAATAAAATAATTAAAGTGAATTTAATTAAACATGTGATGAAATTGTCTTAAGTCACATTGATCAAGCTTTCTTTTAATCTTAGCCATTGATTAAATATTTAATCTTGGTCGTTGATTTGGCAATGAGAAAAGTATAAAGGAAAGGCTTGGGGTCATTTGTAAGACACACAGAGGTAGAGCAATGAAGCTAAGCTAAGATTATAGGGAAGAGTTGCTAAGAATTCTCAAGTGTTTCTGTTGCAGAGAGGGGAATTTAGACCAAGGGGATGATCTGATCCCGGGGTCTAGAATACACAAGAAACAGAGAAGAGATCAGGAATTATAGAGTAGAGGAAGGAAAAAACAGCAAAATCAGACGTCAGCAAAATCATATGACAACAGCCACAACAGCAGCAGATGGCAGCAACAACAGACGGCAACAGTAGCAGCAGCAGCAGACGGCAACAATAGTAGCAGCAGTAGAAAGGACAACATGAATTTTAGGAAACATTTCTGGGGTTACATAGAGACCCTTAGGGTAGCATAGTGACTGCGTCATCTAGTCTGGGTTAACCCCTAAGGGTCTCTATACTAGATGACGCAATCACTATGCTACCCCTAAGGCCTAGATCTAGGCCTAGATCTGGCTGAGTTCTATAAATCTTGTTTGAGGGTGTGGATTAGTCGGTATTGTTGGTCTTAGATCAGCTAGGTGCTGCAGATCTAGAGTTTTATCTGTAGGTTTTTCTAGATCTAGAACCCAGAGTTGTGTATTCAGAAATATTCTTAATAATAGAGCCCTCTAGTAGCCAGAGATCAGTTTTCCCACATTGGGTTTTTCCAGGGACAGTTTGTCCAGAAATAACTGTGTCACTTTGTCTATGTGTGAATGTGCTTATTCTAGATCTGAATTGGTAGAGGTCTGTTATGTGGTTTTCTTTGATGTTAACTTGAATTTATTCAGTTGATAACTTGTATAAGTAGGAGAATCTTAACCAGATTAACAGAAATAATTTCTACATAAGAATTAAGATTCATAAATTTCTACAATCAGATCAGTGTTAATCACTAAAGATTGTAATATTGAAGCAATGCTGAGTTTTGTTTGTGGAACAATTTGAATTTGCTGCAAGAATTGTGTTGGTGCGACAATTGAGTAGACATCGAAATGGCTCTCAATGGTTTGTGGTTGGAGTATGCACTCGAGGGTAGCTTGTACTACATAGCCTAGAAGGACAGGATGGAGGCGGTGCTTGAAGATAATGTCTTGAAGGATTTCATCGATAGTGATGTTCCTAAGCCCACTTTGACAGATGCTACAGTACTTGATGCCTGGAAAAAGAAAGCAGTGAAGACGAGGAGGATTCTGTTGGAAGGTTTGAAAGACCATATTGTATCAAGCCTTCATGGGAAAGCCACTCCATTTTCAATGTGGAAGGATTTGATAGATCTTTTCCAAAGAAGCAATGACCATAGGAAGTTGGCGCTGAAGGATAAACTCAAAAAAATCAAAATGGAGAAGGGCGATAGTATTCCAAAGTATCTCACAAACTTTTTCCAATGTAGGGATGAACAGGGGAGTGTGGGAATCACGGTTGCTGATGATTATTTGGTGAGCTTGGATCTCTTGGGTCTTCCTAAGAGTTGGAACAGTTATCAAGACTTTGTCAACAGACGGGAAAAACTGTCGGATTGGGAACGACTGTGGTCGGATCTAGTGCAGGAGGAGTTCAGGCGGAACATCAGGGATGGCTCTTCATTAAAGCATGATGATGAAGAGGATTGTTATTTAGCTACCAAAGCAAGGAAAGGGAAGGGGAATAAATCCCATTCAAAATCCTAGGCTAAAGAGAAGAAGTTGGATTTGTCCAAGGTGAAGTGTTTTCACTGTCACGAACATGGGCATCTCGCCACTAACTGCCCACAGAAAAAGAAGAACAAGAAGGTTGCTGGAGCTGCAGCTGGTGAGGCCCTCACCTCAAAATTTGAACTTTATTTCTCCTTGATCGCATGCTTGGCTTCAAGCACAATGGGATCAGTGTGGTATCTTGATAGTGGTGCTTCCTGCCACATGACGGGAGATAAGGAGCTTTTCAGCGACTTGGAGGAGAAAGATCTCCAAATGCATATAGAGATGGGCGACGATGGACGATACAGTGAAAATGGCATTGGTACCATTACCTTTGAGAGGGAGTTAGGTAAACCATTTCTGTTGAAAGATGTTATGCATGTTCCAGGTCTAAAGAAGAACTTGGTCTTAGTCACGATGTTGGAGGACAGAGGTTATGATGTTGTTTTCAGCGATGGAAAAGCTTTCCTGCAACATAAAACAATGGGTCAAACCAAGAGGATAGGGATTCAAATCAATAATATCTACAAGTTGGAGGTATATGGCTGCGCTGCAATGGTGGGCAAAGAAGAAGAAGTGGTGAAATGGGATGAGGGCGAATTATGGCATAGGAGATTGGGCCATATTCACCATGGCGCTATCAAGATTTTGCAGTAGATTTCTACTGGACTTCCCAAGGGTACACTTGCACAGATAGATCAGTGCAAGGTATGTACTATTGGTAAGTTTGTGAAGACCACCTTTCATGAAAAGGAGAACCGTGCTTTGGTGATCTTGGAGAGAGTTCACACAGACGTGTGTGGGCCATTCTCGGTTGCTTCAACAACAAAACACAGGTATTATGTTATTTTTGTTGATGAATATTCTCGTAGATGCTGGATATTCTTCATGGAGAATAAATATCAAACATTCTCAAAGTTCTGTGAGTTTAAAGCATTGGTGGAGAAAGAGTCGAGGAAGTAAGTGAAGGCTCTACGGAGCGATAATGGTGGTGAATATATCTCGAATGAATTCAAAGACTTCTGTAGCAAAGAAGGAATTCAAAGAGAACTCATAGCGCCTCATAACCCACAACAAAATGGGGTCATGGAGAGGAAGAACAGAATGATCGTGGGTGCTACATGAGCTATGTTGCATGATTAGGGCCTACCAATGCACTTTTGGGCGGAAGCATGCAACACTGTCGTTTATGTGCAAAACCGTTGTCCTCATAAAGTACTTGGCATGAGTACACCTGAAGAAGATTTTACTGGTAAGAAATAGGATGTTTATCACTTTAAGATTTTTGGCTCATATGTTTATGTTCATGTGACCAAGAACGCCAGGAAGAAGTTGGAGCTGAATGCTGAAGTTGGGATATTTGTGGGGTACACAGAAACACCCCATAATTATCATGCGTATTTTCCAAGAAGTCGAATGACTATTGTGCGACTGTTGGGTGTTGGTTTTGTACATTTTTCCTACACTTATCTTCCTTATTTTTCCTCATAACCATAACCAATGGGATTATCTTTACTCCTTTTTCCTACCTTTTTACTCTAACTTGTGTTGTTTCACCTTTATTTCGTTACTTTGCTAATTCACCAATTATTCTGATACATCATACCTTTTTATGACTAATTGATGGTGAATGTCTGGAGAATATCGATGGTATTTTTTTTGTCTTTTTAGATGTCATTTATACCACCAAAGCTCCCAAGAAATAAGTTCACAGGAGCAGTTAAGAGGGTGTTGTTACATCAAAGCGATGTTGTTACACCTTGTTGTTACAGACTCGCCGACAAAATGCTGTTACACTCTACTATTATAGACTCATCAGCGAACTGCTGATACAGTTGTACCATTGATTGATCTCATCAATAATTGTTGTTGATCTATCCTCTGGTTGTTACACTATAGGTGTGATTCTATTAAGATAGTTGTAGAGGTTGTTTCAGCATTGTATTTTTAGGATAACAACCTAAGGGCGGTTTCTATTGTAATCTTTTATTTTCTTGTTAGAACTTTATTAGGAAGTGGTTATAACTATATGTGTTCTATTTCGATCAACATGAGAATCATAAGATTCTCATGACTGATCTATTCTTGGATTTTCTGATGTAACCACTATATATTTCTCGGCCCTAGAGGTTGAGAGGTTAGTAGCGAACAACATTATTTTGGCTATGTAATTGTGTTCAGATTAATACAGATTATCTTGTTATTGCTGTTACATGTGTTATTCTATTTAGTTTCAGTTAAAATTTCTTTATCTACCTACGCCCTGCTAGGGAGGAAGGGCCCTCCTCTTTAGCAGGGATTGCAGCGATTAAAGTAGTTGTGTGTGTGTAACTGTATTTCAGTTTATGTATCAATAGAATGTTGCTTCTGCTATTCAGCTGAGAATATATCTGCTTCAATTTCAATACTTTATATGATGTTACAAATATGATACTAGAGACACCAGCTAGGTACTTATTGTGTGGTGAGCTAGATAGATCAATTGAAGTGTGATTTCAATCTTGTAGATCCTTTTATTTTTGCATGAGTGATTTATTTCCAGCGTTTACTTCAACAACAATTTCTTTTCTTTGGAATTGCTTTTGGTTGGTGTATCGACACAGACAGTGCAACTGTCAATGGAATAAATAGACGTCCCTAGATTGATAATTAAATGTGTGTTGTTTAGTCATTTAACAGTGATTTACATAGCCCAACATTTTGGCGCCGTTGTCAGGGATGGCAGTGACGATCCAATCAATCATAGTTGTTTCTTAGAAGTGCAATTCTGCGTGTTTTCATAGAGTGTCTCCAGCAACACAATTTTCAGGCGGTAAGACGAGAGGTAAGAACCTGCGCAGTGCTCTAACGGACTTGATCGGGCTCACCAATGTCTTGTTGGGACACTTAGGAGGTTGAATTTCTAAGCATTTTTTGTTTTTTCTTAGAGCGTCTCCAGTGACAATTTTCGGGCAGTAAGACGAGAGGTAAGAACCTACGCATCGCTCTAACAAACCTAAGCGGGCTCACTAATGTCTTACTGAGACACTTAGGAATTGAATTTTAGGAGATTTTTTTAGGGTTCCTTTAGCTATACAGTCGTCAGACAGTAAGACGAGAGGTAAGAACTTGCGCATCGCTCTAACAAACTTGGGCGAGCTCACTGTTGTAGAAACTGAAGCACTTATAAGATGAATTGATATGCATAGGGCCCATGTGTACTGGTAGGACAACATCCACATCTACAAACACCCCCGACTCTACTGACTACAGGGAAGACGGGTCGTAAGAGGGAAAAGAAGAGCGCAGATTTGGGAAGGAAAACATTCTTTGGAGATCTGATTTCAAGGGTAGAAAAGGAATAGTCAACGTCATACAAAGATAATAAGAAGACATGAACACAGAAAGTAGCTACCATATCAAGGCCTGGACCATCGGTGTCTTCCATGTCTGGACCACACCATCCTTCAAACATTATATCCACTCCTGATATCAAAAATATAGATTCAAAACAACAATGGAGAATTATTGATTAGGATATGAGAATTGAAGGACACGAAGAGACCAGTGGGGATCATTAGGGACCAGAGGAACAATGGGCAGTTCATCATAAATTGGACATGGGTAGTGTTGTTAAAAAATTGATCCTGGAGTAGCCTGATCCTTCTATTTTTCAATCTCCAGTGCACTTCGAGGCCAGTTCATCCCATCAGGAAGAATCAGCCATGGGGGATGAGAATGTCAAGACAGATAACTCTGTTACTTTTGAATTCCCAATAGTAGTAACATGGGATGAGGCTCTTATGAATAATATCAATTTATCATCCCTACCATCCTTTCAGGGGATGGTTGTTGAAGATCCTGATACCTTTCTATTTGAATTCGATGTGCTGTGTAGAAGTTACGTCTACACTTCAGATGCCCAGAAGCTGAAATTATTCCCTGCTACTTTAAAAGGAGTAGCATTAAGATGGTTCATGAGATTGGGTGCTGGCATGATTCAAACATGGAATGACATGATATAGGCCTTCATCTTTAAGTATCAGGACTACTGCTGAACCAGGGATTTGAAGGATGAAATTTTCAGAATTTCATAGAAGGAGGAGGAAAGTCTGGAAGACTATTTGGAGTGATTCAACTACAATTTACAATGGTCTAAGTTCAATAACTTAGATCCAGAAACTATAAAGCTAATATTCTTAAGAGGTTTAAGAGATGATTGTCTAGAACATCTAAACATGATAGGAAAAAGAGACATATCGCAAGAAACGTTTAATGAGATAATGAAGCTTTGCCTATGTAGCTCAAGAGGATCAGTCAAGGGGAAAGTTTTAGTTTGGGACCCTTCACTTCGGATACAGAAGTCCACAAGTGGAGGAGTAACTAGAGCAGAGATCAAAAACTTATTTGAGGGTTTTAAAACCGACCTCCTTAGCACTCTCTCTGCCTAGATCACTACGGTACGAGTCAAGAAGGCACAAGCAGAAGCTGAAGTAGCCTTAACAATATTCTATCCCCGATGCAAAAAGAAACATTTGGAAAGAGAATGTGGACTGAATAGTGTCAGGTTGTGAAACATGTGTGAGTTGGCACACTCTACAAATCAGTGTCCTGAGTTTCCCAGACAGAAGGTGGTACTTCAAGAATCAAGCGAGGATGTTCAATCTTCTCATTTTATCGGATCAAAGAGACCATGGCAGCCGTGACCTGCAGGTATGCCTTCAGATTTTTCTTCTTTTTATCCTTGGAATAATGTTTATAATAGTCAACAATACCCATGGCAGTATCCTACTCCTTCCTCAACACAATTTCCTTCACCATGGAACCAGTGGCCATCTCCTCCACCATTGCAATATCCTCCATCGCAACCCAATCCTTGGGGTCAGAACTGGAGATGATATGGCTAAGGTCCAGTACCCCCTCCAATACTAATGCAACTGCAGCAGTTATAACTGCCTTCTATTCAAAATCCTACACCTTCTGTTCGACCCCAATTACCTATGCAACCTAACCCCAATCCAAATAATAAGGCAACCCAAAGCATGGATGCTTTGGTTACTCTCTAGAATTATCTTATTACTCCTATTGGACTTAATGAGGTTCAGCTTCGATCAGGAAAATTAATCATATCTGAACATACCCCCATTATTACCGAAGAAAGTGAATCACCCAGGAAGGATGTGGATGATTCTGATGCAGCTGTTACACATGTAATAGCTGATACAAAACCCGCTATTACATATGTAACATCCAGCTCACGAGGGTCTACTGTTCCTACGACAACCAATCTGAATAAGGCTAGTACATATGTGGTATCCGACTTAGTTGTTAGCATTCATAATCCCCCATACCCTCAACAATTAACTGAAACTGGGTTGGTCTTACAACCTGAATCTGAATTCCTCAAGGAGCTGCAAAATTTGTATGTGTGTATTCCGCTTTTACAAGCTCTTAAAGAAGTTCTTATCTATGCTAAAATAGTGATGGATCTATTCGTCAAAATACCTGGGAGGAAACCTAAAGATCCTGCTACTATCCATGTCATGGGAAAATTGTCCGATCTTATGATTGATCAACCTTTGTTGACTAAATATAATGACCCAGGAAACCCCACCGTGACTGTCCATATTGAAAATCATCCCATAACCAATACTTTGATTGAACTAGGGGCAACTATTAATGTCATGACTAAAGACCTCTTCATATCTCTAGGACTTCATGGACTTAGACCTACACCTACAGTGCTTGAACTAGCAGATAGGTTTCGTGCTAAGCCCCAGGGAATGATTGAAGATGTGGTTATCACTGTGGATTCTTGGAATTATCTGGCCGAATTTCTCATTTTACAAACCAAATCCAACCTGGGGGGTCATCCTTTAATCTTGGGGAGACTGTGGCTAGCCACTTCAGACACATATATCGGATGTAGGTCTGGATCTATGGTGATCTCAGATGGACAGGCCACTCAGAACTTGAATATTTATCCCCTAGAAAAACCTCATATGGATTCGAGTAGTCCCTGGTGGGAAAAATTTGAAACTAAATCTGATCTTTCCCTACCTCTTCTCACGCTTGGAAAAGCAAAATACTTTAAGGATGAAACAAAGGATGATATCATTAATGGTTTTATCAGTAATTCACTCCCTATTGCCTCCATTAGAGATTTGGGAGAAGAAGATGAGGAAGATGATGTAATTATTGAACATTTGAAAACAACTCCACTTACTATCATAATTCCTATTGAAATCGAACCTAGAAAATGTTTAAACATCAATCCTAACCTGACTGCTGAACAAAACAGATTGATGTTACAACTGTTATAGAAATACAAAAGGGCATTTGCATGGGACTATACTAATATGAAAGGAATTCATATTTCCCTATGCACTCACCATATTTACCTTAAAGAAGATTGCAAACTCGTCAGACAACCTCAACATCGAATGAACCCCACACTTAAGGAGATAGTAAAAGAAGAATTGCAGAAACTCCTTAATTCTAATTTTATCGACCCCATTTCTAACAGTTAGTGGGTGTCTATGCTTGTCATCGTTCAGAAGAAGAATGGAAAATGGAGAGTCTGTGTTGAGTATAGAGAACTTAACAAGGCCACTCAAAAAGACCATTTTATGGAAAAAAAAAAAAAAAAAATTCATTTCTAGATGGGTTTAGTGGCTATAATCAAATACAGATTTCTCTAGAAGACCAAGAAATGAAAACCTTTACTTGTCTATGGGGTACCTTTTCATATAGAGACCTTCCCTTTGGTCTCTGCAATGCACCAACAACCTTTCAAAGGGAAATATTAGGTATTTTTTCTGATATTTTGAATGATTGTCTTGAAATCTTTATGGATGATTTTACACCCTACGGGGATGCCTTTGAGACAGCATTAGCTAACTTGGAAAAAGAGCTGGAATGTTGTGAACAAACTAATGTTGCTCTGAGCACGGAAAATTTCACATCATGATGACCGAGGGAATTGTGCGGGGACACTTCATTTTAGCAGATGGAATCAAGGTAGATCCTACAAAAATTGAGGTAATCTCGAAAATCCCAATCCCTAAGACTCTGAAAGAGGTACGTAGTTTTTTGGGACATGCAGGATACTAAAGGAGGTTTATAGAGAATTTTTCAAATATTGCATCTCCTCTATTTTCATTACTTATGAAAGATGTGGAATTTGTGTGGAGAGGGAAGTGTGAGCAGGCCTTTTTAAAGTTGAAAAATTGTGTAACAACAACACCTGTTTTATGAGGACCAAACTGGGAATTTCCATTTCATATTGGTACAGATGCATCTGACATGTCGGTGGGTGTTGTTTTTGGGTAGTTTGAGGATAAGAAACCTTATGCCATTTATTACATCAACAAGAACTTAACAACAGCAGAACTCAACTACACTGTTACTGAGAAGGAATTCATAGCAGTAGTGCATGCTATTAACAAATTCTAGCACTACATCACCGGGTACTAAGTATTTGTACACACTGACAATGCTACAATTCAATTTTTAATGAAAAATCTTGTTACTAATGGTAGAGTTACACGATCTTTATTGCTGTTACAAGAATTTTGATATTACTATTTTAGATAAACCCGGAAAAGATAATGTAGTTGATGATTTCCTTTCTAGATTAACTATAAGTGATGATTTCACTGCCACTGAGGATTCTTTTCCAGATGAGTATCTTTTTCCCATCTCAACTCACTCACCATGGTATGCAGATATAGGAAATTTCCTTGCTACAAGAAACTTCCCACACCAATTGTCTTGCAAGGAAAGAAGGAGAATTATACAACAGAGTGCTACCTACTCCTGGATAGAAGGCAATCTCTATCACATCGGGCCAAATTTCCAGATTAGGCGATGTAATAGAGAAGATGAGGTATTTGAGATCCTAAAGGCTTGTCATGAGGAACCTTGTGGAGGACACTTTACTAACAAGAGGACAGGACATAAAGTACTCTCAACATGGTACTACTGGCCAACTATATTCTAGGATGCCAAGAAGTTCGTGAAAGGATGTGATAGTTGCCAAAGGATGGGCCCACCTTTGAAATCAGATGAGATTCCATTACAACCTCAGATAGTAATAGAAACATTCAAGAAATGGGCCCTAGACTTTGTGGGGCCAATTAATCCTTCATCACAAAAAAAGGCATACATATTGGTTTGCACCGATTATGTCACAAAATGGGTTGAAGCAAAGGCACTAACTAGAGCAACAAAGAAGGCTGTTTCAGACTCCCTGTTTCAAGATATTTTTGTTTTCTTCAGGATACCAAGAGAGATATTGACAGATGGGGGTCCTCAGTTCACATCTCATTTGATCAAGAAGTTGGTTGAAAAGTATGGAATCCATCACAAAATCACTACACCATATCATCCACAAGAAAATGGTCAAGTAGAAAGCACCAATAAAGTCATTGAGGGAATATTAACAAAGACAATATACAACCATCGAAGAAAATGGGCTGAGAAACTTGTAGAGGTACTATGGGCTTACAGAACAACATGGAGGAATACTATAGGATTCTCACCTAATGAATTGGTGTATGGTAAGAATTGCTTATGCCCCATAAAATTTGAAATAAAGACATTAAGAACAACATTGCAGGTCGATCTGGATTTGAGTACAACACAGACTCAAAGATTGAACCAGCTCAATGATTTGGAAGAAAAATGTTTGGCTGCCATTCAACAGACATAAATCATTCAGCAACAAACAGCCGGATGGCATGATGGGTTTGTTAAGAAGAAAAATTTCTAGAAAGGAGATTGGGCTCTTTTGTATGATTCAAGGTTTAAATATTTCAAAGGCAAGCTCTGCACCAGATGGCTAGGTCTTTACGAAGTGGATATGATATTTGAAAATGGGACTATACAATTGGTCACCATTGACAGTGCTAAGACATCGTTACTGGTTAATGGGAACTTTCTAAGGTTATATCATCAACCCGCTTCGAAGGAATAATTTGTCAACATTGTTGCGGACTTTGATATTCATGCTATGACAACAGGGGAACATTCTCCTGTGCAGCCTTAAAAACTGAAATTCCAATAAGTGCAGCAGTTGAAAACCACCATTGTGGCAGCTGTTACACCTATTTAAAAAAAAATTAAAAAGATAAAAAATAAAATAAATATAAATAAATAAAATAAAATAAAAATAAAATAACAAAATAAAAATAAAAACAAAAATAAATCTAACTATGAAAACCTCTTTCCGGGGCACAGTCAGACAGACAGTAACAGCTGAAAACCACTCTTGTGGCGGCTGTTACACCCATGTTTTTCTTCTTGAAACATCATCTTCTCTTTTTGATCTATTTCATAAGATGATGGTATTCATGTAATTTCCTTTTTCATACCGATTTCTTCTAATTATTATGTTTTTTTAAGAATAATTAAGGGTTGTCTTGGTTGTTACACATGTAACAGCCGACAGCCACGAATATTATTCTTTATGATTCATTCCATAAATAGCAATAATCGTGCCAGCCAAACACAACAAAACAAGTACTGCAAGTAGGACGCTGCCAATTCAAAGTCTTGCTCCATGTCACCTCAGGTATGTCATTAAAAAGGTAAATGTTGTCGTGGATGATTCAGTGATTAATTGGAAAAGTAATGATACTTCTGTGACGGCCATGGGCGGTCGTCACCATTAAGGTGGGGGAGGGGATATGACTTGAAATAATTCCAAAAAGGTCGTAATCATAAATATCTATTAAATCTGCATGCATCTAATCAATAACAGAATTGCTAATGATGACCAAATCCGGTTGAAAAAGAGAATTTGTACGAAATCTCATTACTTTCCGTAATGAGCCATTTATGAATATTAGTGTAGGGTATGATTTGGTAAATCCATAAAATCCATCACATCCCATCAACCTGCTCGACTGAAACCTTGAATTCTCATTGTAAACTCATCGATTGGGATAAGAAAAGGCATCAAGAAGCAGCTAGTTCAGAGATACAGTGATGTTACAGTAGGGTTGAACAACAAAGAAGTGAATTCAGAAACTCAGTGATATTACAGTGTGGCCGAACAGTAAGAAGAAAATTTAGAAACAAACAAAAGAGATGGGTGGAGCACTGGTCAGACATGAGCTGGATTCCATAGATGCCCTGCAAAATTTTCCAGAATCTTACCATATATTCAGAGATGCTGGATGGGTTGAGTTTTTCCAGAAGCTTGAAGGCTCAGATGAGGCAGTGGCAATTGAATTTGCTCAAAAATTGAACAATAATCAAACTCGAGTGAGGGGCATGCAAGTGGAGGTGACTGAAGAGGTAATTTCCCAGGTAACTTCATTACCAATAGAGGGGTGAAGGTGGTTTAACAGAAAAATAAATGACCCCTCCTTGAAAGAAGACTTCCTAGTAGGGGAAGAAAAACTGGAGAAGAAAGGAAGAGGAATTGACAGATTTTCACTTCCTCATCCTTGGGAGACGTTTCCTTGGGATTGATCAAATATATCACTTGTGAGGGAATATCCACGATAGTGTTCAACTATCACTTTCCTCTTCTTAATCACCTTCAGTACTAGCAAAGAACCAATCTTCCATCCTATTTGCAAGGAAAAATTAAGCATATGGCGACAACAGTGAAAACAATAGCACACCCAGAGGCATGTGTGACTAATCACAGACTCATTAAGCTAATTGTGCTGGATGCCCTAGGCCAGCAAGGAAAAACTTGGGAATAATTCAAGAGAAAAAGGCCAAGGAAAATCCAGGGGAAACAGACCACGACTTCAGGAGGAAGTTAGGCAGAGGTAGAGACCCAGACTCGGCCTGCTGGAGTTAGGATTGGGAAGAAGCCTATTGATGAACCAATTGGGGATAGAAGACCGAAACAAAGAGTGAAGGTAAGCATACCTGCAAAACCTTTGCCTACATCTGAGAAGCAGACGAAAGCAGAAGTTTTAGAAGAAGAAAGGCAACCCTCCTCTTCAGGTAAGGACGAAACCAATGCCTTGATTTTAGAAATTGAAAATCTAAGAAAGGAAAACGAGAAATTGAAGTGGAAATTATCTGAGGGGAAGGAAATCCTGGTGTCTGTATGCATGACATGTTTTCAAGACTTAACAACAGCAGGATATAAGGCCCGTAGAGAAAATATCAGACTAATGGAAACAAAAACAGAACAGCAGGAGGCCGTTACACAAGAACTTGCTAATGATACTGTTGTTACATAAGAACCAGTTGTTAAAGCAGAGCCTCCTGTAATAATTGACCTAGAAGCTGACCCACAAGAACCTATGGAGGCCACTCCTATAGTAGAAGAAACAAAAATGGACACAAAGGCTACTCTAGGTAAAATTAAAGGGGCTAACACACAAGAACCCACCGAAGAGGCTGCTGTTACACAAGAACCAGTAGCAGAGGTGGAACAACCCTATGTAGAAGAGGCTGTTAGATCCATTGTTGATGAAGATATTGAATGTAGGAGAATGCTGAGTCCCATCTCGAGATGGATTTCTGAGAAACTCTTGTTAATTTATGAGTTACAAAAGTGGAAACAAGAAGCAATCTCCCTTTAGGATGGGACGATTTCGCTAAAGGAACATTAGAGAGAAATAGACACTTTACATGAAAAATGGATGAAAGCAGAGTTGAATAAAGGGTGGGAGAATTACAAGAAGAAGGAAGCTCTAAAGAAACAAGAATAATAGTTGTCGTTGTTACAGTAGAAGGTTCAGGACCTCACAATAGACAAGCAAAAACTTCATGACCTCACCCTCAACTTGCTGGGTTGTAGGTAGCCTTATCCATCCTATCCTATTTTTCTATGGGAACGTTACTTCTTGTTTCAATTGAAAGCCATTATTGAGGACATACCTTATTTATGTTATTCCACTCGTATGTTTCTAGATGTTTTCCGTGCCTCCAATTTTTATGCACAAAGCTTTTTGTGTGAATTATTCTTACACAATATTATTTGTGAACATGTGAGCATGTAGATGGTTGTGACAATATTCTCCTATATGGGAGATCTTAAATTGAGGGATTTTGTGTCCTTCATGAAGAATCAGATTGAATGGCATCTGGCCATTAAATATATGGAGACTAACGAGGAGAAGACAACATTTTGCATTCAGGCATAACCAGGACGGGCTGCCTAGTTGAGATGAGAATTCAGGAGAATTCTGAGTACCCTTGGGATTAAAGAACCAGTTGCCACTTATAAAAATAGAATTGTGAACTTCTGCCTCAATAAGTTCTCAATGATGAAGAGCCGAGCTTTGACAGGGTGCTTGAAACACACGAAAGCTAGCAGTGCTAAGCTATTGAAGGGGGAACCATTCTCATTCCATAATTTCATGGTGGCTGTTACAAATGTACCATCCTACGCACATATTGTACAATCCTTGGTGCTTTGTGGTTGGGATTGAGGTTCAAGTTTTCTTTGATCTGGTAGCCCATTGAGGATTACCAGATCAATTATGAATAAAGTAAGTATGAGTCAGAATCCTGGGTACGACAGTTGATGGCCAGTTAGGGATACATGTCTGCAGACGAAGACACAACTAGTGCTTATGATCTCACTGACCTGCACCAAAGATATTCCCATGAGAGATGAGTTTTGATGAGGACACACAAGTATTTCAGTTGGGGGGAGATGTTGGGTGTTGGTTTTATACATTTTTCCTACACTTATCTTCCTTATTTTGCCTCATAACCATAACCAATGGGAGTATCTTTACCCCTTTTTCCTACCTTTTTACTCTAACTTTTGCTGTTTCACTTTGCTTTCGTTACTTTGCCAATTCACCAATTATTATGATACATCATACCTTTTTATGAGTAATTGATGGTGAATGTTTGGAGAAGATCGATGATCTTTGTGTTGTCTTTCTAGATGTAATTTATACCACCAAAGGTCTTGAGCAAGAAGTTCACAAGAGCAGTTAAGAGGGTGTTGTTACAACAAAGTGATGTTGTTACACCTCGTTGTTACAGACACGCCGACAAACTACTGTTACACTCTACTGTTATAGAATCGTCGACGAATTGATGATACAGTTGTACCATTGACTGATCTCGCCAATTATTTTTGCTGATCTTTCCTCTAGCCATCACACTACAGCTGTGATTCCATTATGATAGCTGTATAAGTTGTTTAAGCATTGTATTTTTGGGATAACAACCTAAGGGCGGTTTCAATTGTAATATTTTATTTTCTAGTCAGAACTTTATTAGGAAGTGGTTATAACTATATGTGCTCTATTTCGATCAGCATGAGAATCATAAGATTCTCATGACTGATCTATTCCTAGATTTTCTAATGTAACCACTATATAGTTCTCGACCCTAGAGATCGAGAGGTTAGCAGAGAACATCATTATTTTGGCTCTATAATTGTGTTCAGGTTAATACAGATTATCTTGTTATTGCTGTTACATGCATTATTGTATTTAGTTTCCGTTAAAAGTTCTTTCTCTACCTGTGCCTTGCTAGGGAGGAAGGGCCCTCCTCTTTAGCAGGGATTGCAGCGATTAAAGTAGTTTTGTGTGTGTGTAATTGTATTTCAGTTTATGTATCAATAGAGTGATGTTTCTGTTGTTCAGTTGAGAATATATAAAACTCAATTTCAATACTTTATATTTTGTTACACATAAGATACTAGAGACATCAACTGGGTACTTGTTGTGTGGCGAGCTAGACAGATCAATTGAATTGTGATTTCAATCTTGTAGATCCTTTTATTTCTGCATAAGTGATTTATTTCCAGCATTTACTTCAGTAACGATTTATTTTCTTTGGAATTTCTTCTGATTGGTGTATCGGCACAGATAGTGCAATTTTCATTGTAATAAATAGATGCCCCTAGATTGATAATTAAATGTGTGTTGTTTAGTCATTTAACAATGATTTTTTGGGAAAAATACTGAGAGGGGGGGGTGAATCAGTATTTACTGCATAATCAAAACTTTTTACTTTTTCATTCCTTAAAACCCATACGCTACTTTCTTTCAGTAAACTAGCGTATATACGCGGATACCCTTTATGAAACTCGAGTATACACAGATATCTAGATATGTCATTAAATCTTCACTTATATCATTCCATCATTCATTCATCAGATGTTCAAGAAACAGTAAACATGAGCATTAAGAACAGAATAAGCCATCACACAAAGCATCACACATGAACACCAGGATTTTTAGGTGGAAACCCAAATCAGGAGAAAACCACCGCTGCAGTTGCTCAGCCTTCAATATTTTATTATAGAGAAAACATCTTACAACATATGTGCTGGCGCAGACTTGACCAGCACGCAGGCACCCACCTGCGCTCGTTTACCAGCCTCTCCGGGAAGGGAGCTCCAACCCCCTGACTCGTTTACCAGCCTCTCCTGGAAGGGAGCTACGACCCCCCGATCTCGTTTACCAGCCTCACCTGGAAGGGAGCTACGACCCCCTGACTGAAGGCTACAACCCTCAGCACCACCTTGGACCTCGTTTCATCAATTTTCACACTAGATCCAACAACTTCAAAAGAACACAACTTGTAGGCCACATTTCATCATATTTTCAGACTGGACCCTTTCAATACATTTAAGCTCAAACATACTTCACCAACAGGTACTTATCAATTCAGACAACACAGATCAGATAACAGTAATACAGCAGAACAAATCAGATGATTCATACCCCATGCTTCAGCAAACCCTAGTTTTCATACCCAACTTTCACTTCACTTGTGTCGCGTATATACGCCGCCCGTCCACACAAACAAGCGTATGCCTCCGCACATGTTCCATTGCGCATACGCGCTTTCTCTTCGGCGAAGACGCGTATATACGCGCTTCCTCTGCGGCGAAGTAGCGTATAGATCTTCAATCATTATAGAGCAGCATACTTCTTCAGATCAGATATTCAGTTCAGATTTACCCTTTCACTTCAGACAGATGTTCGCCTAGATGTTCGCCTCATCACAGATCTAAGCCTTCCATAATCGGATCTAGCAAATACAAATGCATTTCAGATCTAGATCCCCTTCTTCATCATTGGTGCATCATACATTCAGATCTATCATTCAAAGTAACCCTTTCCATTCAGATCTACTTCACAGAGAAGTATTCATTCAAGCTCAGACATCTTGCACCCACACTCATGATTTGCACAATGAAATTATTCTCCTTATATAGGTTTATCCTTTTTCAATAACATGAGCCAAAACAATACCATGAGCCCAAAACCACATTACTTCCGATGGTATTCTTGGACGGGGTCATTTAGACGAATCATTACCCAATACAATGGGTCAATACCATGGTGGTTACCCCTGGTTTTGCACTTTTTGAGCGCTTTTTCCCATACGCGACTTGGAACGTTCTTTTCCGCGTGCATACGCGACTTCCCTTAGACAGATCCGCGTATGCATAGAGACATACTCTTTTCATCATACTTTGAGCACATTTTGAATTCCTTTCTTCATTGCCTTCTGTATTCTCTGCAGATACATCAGATTTACTTCATCAAGAACATATTCTATTAAGCACAACTTCATCAAGTAAGTTGTCATTATCTTCATCAAGTGAGTTGTCTTTCAAGGACAACACTCAGCATCATATTGTCAACAATCATCATATCACATCAGATTTATATCATTTACCAAGACCATCAAGTCAAGAATAACTTCATCAGGTGGATTGCCATCAAGGACAACACATGTCAACAGTCGCATGTCTTCATCTTCATTCAGTGGGTTTCCATCAAGGACAACACTCTACATCATATTTCCAACAATCTCCCCCTTTGGACTTGATGGCAATCACGATGGTGTTTGGTTACCACAACAGATAGGTACATTAAGAATATAATGACACCATGTCACATTCCCCATTTTGACACCATTCTTTCTCTTTATTCAAACACCATGTCACTCTCCCCCTTTGACATCAAGGGCAAAGGGTGGATCAAAACCAACACACTCTCCCCCTTTTCTCCTCATGTGGAAGAAGCGTTCTGCAGATCTGATATATACTAAAGTGACCAAGCTCCCCCTGAGTTCATGTTGAATCTTCAAACATATTTTTCAATGAAGTACATGACTCTATGAACTTCCTATCACAAAAAGACTCATACTTACGTCAAATATCCAACCAAGTGGATTTACATATGAGACTCAACTACCCAACCAAGTGGGTTTACACATTTGACTCAGCTACTCAACCAAGTGAGTTTACAAAATTTGACAAGTCCTTACATGACTGAATATTACAATTTTACATCATGGGTCTCAACAAGACCTTTTCATCAAAATACAAGTATGACCATTTAAGACCAACACCTAGAAAATCCTCAAGAAAGAGAACATATTTCAGAACCATCATAATGCCAACAAAGCATTATACTCAGCAACGCTAATGCTCCCCCTGAAAATGTGCATCCAAACATCCGTTTCATATGACTAAGGCTCCCCCTTAGTTTGTGCATCCTGAACACTTTCACCAACAAATCATCAAGGCATCTTTATCAAAACATGAGAAATAGAATTATGAGAACTGGAAAACCACCAGATATACCAAACAGTATCAGAGATACCAAACAGCACTGCAGCTATGCTGAAAAGAGTTGACTCCAAGCAAAAATTTGTCAGTAATCAGACATACGCGGTTTTCTGTGCAGGAACTCGCGTATATACACGACTGTGTTTCAGGAAACCCGCGTATCCACTACCATCTTCTATATTTTGACCAGATCTGATCCTCTGTGAGGAAAAGACAGTGTTCAACTTATTTCTGAGATATTCGACTGCTTCCCTGGACTACAGATAGAACAGAGTAGTTGTGTCTTCAAGCGTCATCCAATGGTGGTAGCATAAGCGCATTAGTAACCAAGTCTTCATATTCCGTGCAGCATCAATACATTCTTTCCAAGAGAGATTATCATACCATAACAACATCTTCAAACAAGTGTCAAGCAATCATCCATGTGGTCCAATATCACCATGATCTTCAAGATTTAACATGAAGTAACATATGTAGGCAAACGATCTCAACCATAGTAACCAACTCTGCATGATCTATTCTTATTTCTGAATCAAACGACATCCAACTCATCCATGTGTGAGCACAAAAGATACTTATCAGCAACCAGGGCTCAAAATCTCATCTTAATAATCCATGTACCAAGTCATCATCATTTGAGCATGAGTATCACAAAGACCAAAGAATAAGCAATCATATTGCCAACAATGCAATCATCAACCTGCTACTCCCCCTAAACCATTGCTATTGCTTAACTTTTGCAACCTGAATACCTTTATCAGCAAGTCATCAGCAACCATCTCTGCATGAACTGTCCTTATCTCTGAATACTAAGACTTCCAATCTCATCATCAAAAAGTAAACAGGACTCATCCATAATCTTCAACACAAGGCATCAAGTATCATATCATCATTATTTAGATCTGAGGAATTAAGCTGATACAGAGTCAATAATACAGTTATTAACAGTCAGAATGATGCTCCCCCTGAACCTCCGCACCAGATCTTCAGCTATCATACCAATTCTCTTATCATAAATGCATATGCGACTGTGTCTGCTGAAACTCGCGTGTATACACGAATTTTGTGAATAGAACCCGCGTATGGAAAGTGAGACATAGAAATTTTTCACATTCCTTTATCTCCCCCTGAACTTGTCCTTCCTGTACCTGTCTTCTTCATATCAGATGTTCTGTTAGAAATACATATAACCAGAATAATCAAATCAACCATGAGAGACATCATACATTGCTCCCCTTGTGACGATATAATGTATCCCACATCATTCCTGCAGTCAATCAGAGAAGTAAGCTTCCAGAAGCGGATGACTGCAGTAGGTTCTGAATTCCCTACGTTTCTGATCGGTCCTCCTTCTTTTTCCAAATTTGCTTGAGCTTTCCAACTGTGTGCTGAAAATTGTCCACTTTCCCAGATCTGTTCATCCTGCAATATTTTTCTACATGTCCATACTTGTCACAAGCATAAAATCTCATGTGGCCAGAGAAATAAACATAAGAATCATAATGAGTATTTCTATTCTTCCTCCTTTTACAATCAGTTGCTTTATGTCCATACATGTTACATGAAAAACAATATCCCTTGAAGCTACCAGAGTACCTTTCTGAATAGAATCTGTTTGTTTGTGGCTGAATTGTTCTGCTTCTGCAATTTGCTGCAATATGCCCATAATTATGACATTTAAAACACTCAACGTTCTTGAGTAAATTCCTTTGAGAGTTCATGATTGTTGGTTGATCTTTTGTTTCTTTCAACACTTCAGATTTTGCATTGATGTCCTTTGATTCTTTAGCACCTCCTTGTGAGCTAGATTCTCCTTTAACAGTTTCATGGAAACCAAGACCAAGTTTGATAGCAGGAGACCTTTGATTACTCAGAATATTGTCCAAAGTGTTAGTACTATCTTGAAACCTCAAAAGTTTAACCTTTTCTTCTAATTTACCTTTGAGAATGTTTACCTCAACCTTCAAGGCTTGACATTGCTTTGTCATGCTTTCTTCTTTCCTTCTTCCATCTTCTACTTGGTCCTTCAGATTTAGAATCTCTTATTTCAACCAATTTTCGTTTTCTTCACATGTTTGTTCTAGCTCTTTATTCTTCTTATTTGATTTTTCCAGATCTTCTTTGAGAGAGATGATTTCTACTTCAAGGCCTTCCTTTTCAAATGTTTGTAGAGGTTCCTCAATATTCTTACTTGATGCTTCAAGATATATTTGTAGAGAGATGATTGCAGCTTCAAGTCCTTCATTCTTCTTGCTTGATTTTCAGAATGCTTCTAGTTCTTTAATACGATTTTGATACTTGTCCACCTGACCATTCAGCATTTCTATTTGTTCTTTCATTTGAGTGATCATCTCTTTGTTGATAGAATCTTTCTTATCAATTGCTCTTTGTTGTTCTTCATCTTTGATCTTGAGAGCTTTCTCTATTTACAAAACACTACTTTCACAAACTTCACTATTGTTTGTACCACCAAGATCATGCAAAGGATGACCCCAACCACTATCTGATTCATCTTCTTCAATTTATGTTGCACATGTTTTCTGAGCTATCTCCATTTCAGTAGCCTTCTTCTTTTGCTTCTTTGCCATGAGCACTTGTAGAGCTTGGTCGGAATCTTCTTCATCTTCATGGACACTTCATCATCATCTTCTTTTGCATAATAACTCTTCCTCTTTTCAAATTTTTTTCCTTTACCATGTTTTTCTTTATAAGGACATTTAGCAGCATACTGACCAACTTTTCCACACTCAAAATATTTGAAGGGAAGCTGACCTTGGAATCTTCCAGTACCTAGTTGGAGCTTTCTTACGAAATTTGCGTCTTCTTCATCAGATATATAGCTGGATTCTTTAACAACTTCCTTTTCCTTTCCTTTTGTAGATGCCTTAAAGCAGCTTCTCTTATTTGAGAAGGACCTCCTTGTCTCATTTCAAAAGCAGTCAGGATACCATGCAATTGAACAATAGAAAGAGTTTGGAGATCTTGCCTTTCTTCAATAGCCGAGACTTTAGAGTCAAATTTAGAAGTCAAGGATCTTAAGACCTTTTCCACCAGAGTAGTATCAGTTATGGTTTCACCCAAATTTCTCATTCGATTTACAATATCATCAGGATGAAGAAAAGCCCAGCAACACTTTCATCACTATGCATCTTCAAATTTTCATATTCAATTCTAAGGGTTTGGAGTTTTGCACTTTTTACCTTTGTATCTCCTTCATAGCTCAGAATGATTTTGTCCCATATTTCTTTCGTTGAATTTAGCTACATCACCTTAGCAAATTCTGGTTCAGACATGCTTCCTAACAAGACATTGACTGCTTTGGCATTGATTTCATACTTCTTCCTTTCTGTTGCATCAGTAGGAATACTTGCTAGATATTGATAACCTTCTTCCACGATTTCCCATACTTCTGCACCAAGACTTTGCAGATATGCTTTTGTTCGTACCTTCCAGAATATCAGATTGCTTCCATTGAATAGAGGTGGCTTTACAGACATTACTCCTTCTTGACTTCCGATTATGACGGATCTCCTTCAAGCGATCAAGCTTCTACAGAAGTACCTGCTTTGATACCAATTGTTGGGAAAAATACTGAGAGGGGGGGGGGGGTGAATCAGTATTTACTGCATAATAAAAAAATTTTACTTTTTCATTCCTTAAAACCCATATGCTACTTTCTTGCAGTAAATTAGCGTATATACGTGGATACCCTTTATGAAACTCGCGTATACACAGATATCTAGATATGTCATTAAATCTTCACTTATATCATTCCATCATTCATTCATTAGATGTTCAAGAAACAGTAAACATGTGCAGTAAGAACAAAATAAGCCATCACACAAAGCATCACACATGAACACCAGGATTTTTAGGTGGAAACCCAAATCGGGAGAAAACCACCGCTGCAGTTGCTCGGCCTTCAATATTTTATTATAGAGAAAACATCTTACAACATATGTCTTTGGCCCCTTGAGGAGACTTCGGCCCGAGCGCGCGGTACCCACCTCGCTTGTTTACCGGCCTCTCACACTCACAGGAAGGGAGCTCCAACCCCCTGACTCGTTTACCAGCCTCTCCTGGAAGGGAGCTACGACCCCCCGATCTCGTTTACCAGCCTCACCTGGAAGGGAGCTACGACCCCCTGACTGAAGGCTACAACCCTCAGCACCACCTTGGACCTCATTTCATCAATTTTCACACTGGATCCAACAACTTCAAAAGAACACAACTTGTAGGCCACATTTCATCATATTTTCAGACTGGACCCTTTCAATACATTTAAGCTCAAACATACTTCACCAACAGGTACTTATCAATTCAGACAACACAGATCAGATAACAGTAATACAACAGAACAAATCAGATGATTCATACCCAATGCTTCAGCAAACCCTAGTTTGCATACGTGCTTTCACTTCACTTATGTCGCGTATATATGCGCTTCCGTCCACACAAACAAGCGTATACCTCTGTACATATTTCACTGCGCATACGTGCTTTCACTTCAGCGAAGCCGCGTATATACGCGCTTCCTCTGCGGCGAAGTAGCGTATAGATCTTCAATCATTATAGAGCAACATACTTCTTTAGATCAGATGTTCAGTTCAGATTTTACCCTTTCACTTCAGACAGATGTTCGCCTCAATTCAGATCTAAGCCTTCCATAATCAGATCTAGTAGACACAATGGTATTTCAGATCTAGATCCCCTTTTTCATCATTGGTGCATCATACATTCAGATCTATCATTCAAAGTAACCCTTTCCATTCAGATCTACTTCACAGAGAAGTATTCATTCAAGCTCAGACATCTTGCACCCACACTCATGATTTGCACAATGAAATTCTTCTCCTTATATAGGTTTATCCTTTTTCAATACCATGAGCCAAAAAAATACCATGAGCCCAAAACCACATTACTTCTGATGGTATTCTTGGACGGGGTCATTTAGACGAATCATTACCCAATACAATGGGTCAATACCATGGTGGTTACCCCTGGTTTTGCACTTTTTGAGCGCTTTTGCCCATACGCGACTTGGAACGTTCTTTTCCGCGTGCATACGCGACTTCCCTTAAACAGATCCGCGTATGCATAGAGACATACTCTTTTCATCATACTTTGAGCACATTCTGAATTCCTTTCTTCATTGCCTTATGTATTCTCTGCAGATACATCAGATTTACTTCATCAAGAACATATTCTATTAAGCACAACTTCATCAAGTAAGTTGTCATTATCTTCATCAAGTGAGTTGTCTTTCAAGGACAACACTCAGCATCATATTGTCAACAATTATCATATCACATCAGATTTACATCATTTACCAAGACCATCAAGTCAAGAATAACTTCATCAGGTGGATTGCCATCAAGGACAACACATGTCAACAGTCGCATGTCTTCATCTTCATTCAGTGGGTTGCCATCAAGGACAACACTCTGCATCATATTTCCAACATGATTTATATAGCCCACCATTGAAGGCTGTGGGCGACCGTCACCATTAAAGTGGGGGAGGGGATATGACTTGAAATAATTGCAAAAAGGCCATAATCATAAATATCTATTAAATCCGCATGCATCTAATCAATAACAGAATTGCTAATGATGATCGAATCCGGTTGGAAAAGAGCATGTGTACGAAATCTCATTACTTTCCATAATGAGCCATTTATGAATATTAGTGTAGGGTACGATTCGGTAAATCCGTAAAAGCCATCACCTCCCATCAACCCCCTCAACTAAAACCTTGCATTCTCATTGTAAAATCATCAATTAGGATAAGAAGAGGTGTCGAGAAGTAGCTAGTTCAGAGACACAGTGATGTTACAGCAGGGCTGAACAACAAAGAAGTGAATTCAGAACCTCAGTGATATTACAGTGTGGCCAAATAGTAAGAAGAAAATTTAGAAACAAACAATAGAGATGGGTGGAGTAGCAGTCAAGAACAAGTCAGATTCCATGGATGCCCTACAGAATTGTCTAGAAGCTTACCATATATTTAGAGATGCTGGATGAGTTGAGGTTTTCTAGAAGCTTCAAGGCTCAGACGAGGCAGTGGTAATTGAATTTGCTCAGAACTTGAACAATAATCAAAATTGAGTAAGGGGCATGCATGTGGAGGTGATTGAAGAGGTAATTTCCATGGTAAATTCATTACCAGTAAAGGGGAGAAGGTGGTTTAACAGAAAAATCAATGACACCTCCTTGAAAGAAGACTTATTAGTAGGGGAAGAAAAACTGGAGAAGAAAGGAAGAGGAATTGACAGATTGTCACTTCCTCATCCTTGGGAAGATGTTGCCCTGGGCTTGATCAAATATATCACTTGTGAGTGACGATCCATGATAGTGTTCAACTATCACTTTTCTCTGCTTAATCACCATCGACACCATTAAAGAATCAATCTTCCATTCTATTTGCTAGGGAACATCAAGCATATGGCGGCAGCAGTGAAAACAACAGCACACCTAGAGACATGTGTGACTAATAACAGACTCATTAAGCTAATTTTTTTGGATGCCCTAAGCCAACAAGGAAAAAATTGGGAAGAATTCAAGAGAAAAAGGCCAAGGACAAGCCGGGGGAAACAGACCACAACTTCAGGAGGAACTCAAGCAGAGGTGGAGACCCAGACTTGGCCTACGGGAGTTAGGATTGGGAAGAAGCCTATTGATGAACCAATTGGGGATAGAAGACCGAAACAAATAGTGAAGGTCAACATAACTACAAAACCTTTTCCTACGACCAAAAAGTAGACAGAAGCAGAAGTTTCAGAAGAATAAAGGCAACCCTCCTCATTAGGTAAGGACAAAACCAATGCCTTGTTTTTAGAAATTGAGAATCTAAGAAAGGAAAACAAGGAATTGAAGTGGAAATTATCTGAGGGGAAGGAAATCCCAATGTCTGTATGCATGACATGTTTTCAAGACTTAACAGCAGCGGGATATAAGGCTCGTAGAGAAAATATCAGCTCAATGGAAACATAAACAGAATAGCAGGAGACTGTTACACAATAATCTACTAATGATACTGCTGTTACACAAGAACCAACAGTTAAAGTAGAGCCTCCTGTAATAATTGACCTAGAATCCAACCCACAAGAACTTGTGGAGGCCACTCTTATTGTAGAAGAAACAACAATGGACACAGAGGCTACTCTAGGTAAAAACAAAGGGACTGACACACAAGAACCCACCGAAAAGGTTGTTGTTACACAAGAACTAGCAGCAGAGGTGGAACAACCCCATGTAGCAGAGGCTGGTACACCCATTGTTGATGAAGATATTGAATGTAGGAGAATGCTGAGTCCCATATAGGGATGGAGTTCTGAGAAACTCCTGTTAATTTCTAAGTTACAAAAGTGGAAACAAGAAGGAATCTCCCTTTGGGATGGGACGATTTTACTAAAGGAACATCAGAGAGAAATAGACACTTTACATGAAATATGGATGAAAGAAGAGTTGAAGAAAGGGTGGGAGAGTTTCAAGATGAAGGAAGCTCTGAAGAAACAAGAAGAACAGATGTTGCTGTTACAACAACAGGTTCAAGACTTCACCATAGACAAGCAAAAACTTCATGACCTCACCCTCAACTTGTTGCGATGAAAGCGGCCTTATCCATCCTATCCTATTTTTCTGTGGGAACGTTACTTCTTGTTTCAAATCAAATCCATTATGGAGGGTAGACCTTATTTATGTTCTTCCACTCGTACGTTTCTAGATGTTTTCCGTGCCTCTGATTTTAATGAGCGAAGCTTTATTTGTGAATTATTCTTACACAATATTATTTGTGAACATGTGAGTATGCAGATGGTTGTGAAAATATTCTCCTATATGTGAGATCTTCAATTGAGGTATTTTGTGTCCTTCATGTAGAATTAGATTCAATGGAATCTGGCCATTAAATCTATGGAGACTAATGAGGAGAAGACAACATTGTGGGTTTGGACAGAACCAGGATGAGCTGCCGAGTTAATATTAGAATTCAAGAGAATGCTGAGTACCCCCGGGATTAAAGAACCAACTGCCACTTATAGAAGTATAATTGTGAACTTCTGCCTCAATCAGTTCTCAATGATGAAGAGTCGAGCTTTAACAAGGTGCTTGAAATGCATGGAAGCCATTAGTGCTGAGCTATTGAAGGGGGATCCATTCTCATTCCAGAATTTCGTGGTGGTTGTTACACATGTACCAGCCTATGCACAAATTGTACAATCCCTTGGTACATTGTGGCTGGGATTGTGGTTCAAGTTTCCTTTGATATGGTTGCCCATTGAGGATTACCAGATAAACTATGAATTAAGTTAGTATGAGTCAAAATCCTGGGTATGGTAGTTGATGGCCAATCAAGGATACAAGTCTGTAGATGAAGATACAGTTGGTGATTATGATCTCACTGACCTGCACTGAAGATATTCCCATGAGAGATGAGTTTGCATGAGGACATGCAAGTATTTCAGTTGGGGGGAGATGTTGGGTGCTGGTTTTGTACATTTTTCCTACACTTATCTTCCTTATTTTTCCTCATAACCATAACCAATGGGAGTATCTTTACCCTTTTTTCCTACCTTTTTACTCTAACTTGTGTCGTTTCACCTTGCTTTCGTTACTTTTCCAATTTACGAATTATTATGATACATCATACCTTTTTATGAATAATTGATGGTGAATGTTTGGAGAATATCAATGGTCTTTGTGTTTTCTTTTCAAATTTCATTTATAGCACCAAAGGTCCCTATCACGAAGTTCACAAGAGCAGTTAAGAGGGTGTTGTTACAACAAAGCAATGCTGTTACACCTTGCTGTTACAAACCCACCGGAAAACTGTTGTTACACTCTACTTTTATAGACTCGTCAGTGAACTACTGATACGGTTGTACCGTTCATTGATCTTGTCAATAATTGTTGCTTATCTATCCTCTGGCCATTACACTACAGTTGTGATTCCATTACGATAGCTGTAGAAGTTGTTTAAGCATTGTATTTTTGGGATAACAGCCTAAGGGCAGTTTCGATTGTAATATTTTATTTTCTAGTTAGAACTTTATTAGGAAGTGGTTATAACTATATGTCTTCTATTTCGATCAACATGAGAATCATAAGATTCTCATGACTGATCTATTCCTGGATTTTCTGATGTAACCACTATATAGTTCTCGGCCCTAGAGGTCGAGAGTTTAGCGGAGAAAAACATTACTTTGGCTCTGTAATTGTGTTCAGATTAATACAAATTATTATGTTATTGCTGTTACATGCATTATTATATTTAGTTTCCGTTAAAGGTTCTTTCTCTACCTGCGCCTTGCTAGGGAGGAAGGCCCCTCCTCTTTAGCAGGGATTACAACAATTAAAGTAGTTGTGTGTGTGTAAATGTATTTCAGTTTATGTATCAATAGAGTGTTGTTGCTATTGTTCAGCTAATAATATATATGCTTTGATTTCAATACTTTAAATTTTGTTACACATATGATACTAGAGACACTAGTTGGGTACTTGTTGTGTGGCAAGCTAGAAATATCAATTGAAGTGTGATTTCAATCTTGTAGATCATTTTATTTTTGCATGAGTGATTTATTTCCACCATTTACTTCAGCAACGATTTCTTTTCTTTGGAATTGCTTCTAGTTGGTGTATCAGAACAGACATTGCAAATGTCATTGGAATAAATAGAAATCCCTAGATTGATAATTAAATGTGTGATTTTTAGTCATTTAACAGTGATTTATATAGCCCAACAACGACAGGATATAAAATTCAATGAGGAGAAAGCCATGAAGGTGTCGCTTGAGAGGGAACTACACTTGCATGCAGAGGAGGAATTGCTTGTTCCCAAAGATGAGCCTCTAGATGTGGATCAGCCATAGGAGGAGGATCATGGAGTGGAGGAGTCCACTCACGCAGAGCCAAACATTAGAACTGGTAGAAGGTGTACCATAGAATCTGAGAGGCTGAAGCTTGATGCGGCACAGAATGTAGGAGTCCCTACTTCACAGCACAGATAGAGACACTATTCTGTCCGATTCACTAGATACATAGCTCTCATGAGAAAATGTATTGTGACAGAGCCATCTTCGTTTCAGGAAGTAGTGCAGGAGCCCACATGGGTAGATGCAATGGTGGAGAAGTGTGTCTCCATTTTCAGAAACAATGCTTGGGAAATTGTTCCAAGGCCGGTTGATAAATCAGTGGTAGGTTC
This sequence comes from Pinus albicaulis, assembly GCA_034641835.2. Classification (NCBI taxonomy): domain Eukaryota; kingdom Viridiplantae; phylum Streptophyta; class Pinopsida; order Pinales; family Pinaceae; genus Pinus; species Pinus albicaulis. Next base: position 519,021,710 of record CM076572.1, on the reverse strand, counting down.
AAGATGGCTCTACAAGGTAAAGCAAGTTGTTGATGGGAGTGTTGAAAATTATAAGGCAAGATTTGTTGCCCGAGGTTTCTTAGAGATCAAGGGGATTGATTATGAAGAAACCTTTGCACCTGTCGCACGGTATTCTTCCATAAGGAACATCCATGCTCTATCAATGCAGATGGGTTGGCACATTCATTAGATGGATGTGAAGACTGTGTTCCTTAATGGGATCATTGAGTAAGAAGTGTACATTGAGAAACCTGAGGGATCTGAATCAAGCACCTCGTGCTTGGTACACTAAGATTGACAACTATTTCACTAGACTTGGCTTCACCAAGAGTGAGGCAAATGCAAACCTATACCAGATTGTGGTGGAGGGTAAGATTTTAATCATTGTTCCTTATGTTGATGATTTAATACTGACTGATGATGATAAACTGATACACTCATGCAAGGAGGACCTTGCAAAGGAGTTTGAGATGAAGGATATGGGCCTCCTTCATTATTTCCTTGGATTGGAAATATGGCAGCGAGAAGGTGAACTGTTTGTGTCTCAATGAAAGTATGTAAGGGAGATTGTTACACCATTTTTTGGTCATCTAACCTGTTACTATTAGATGGACCAAAGTACACCATGTAAGACCAATTTTACCCTAATTAAAATTTCTTTCACTATGAAAAATAACTTAGTAAACCACATTTATTAAGTTGTTTATGGTCTAAATAGGAAACCCCATGAGGAAATATCGAATAAATCCATATTTGTTTGGTTTTCCTCAAGGAATAATTAGGTAAACAACAGTTTAATTAATAATCCTGGTCATATTTAACCCAAAACAAGAAAATTAATTAGATAAATCATTATTTACCTTATTATTTTCTAGAAATAATTATTTAAACCTTTTTTAAATAATATTCCTTGATAAATTTGACTAAATCATTTATAAATAATTGAATAAATCATTATTTATTTAATTATTACTCAACCACATCCTTAAAATAGTAAATAAATCATTTATTTATTTATTATTTACAAATAAAGGGGTTTGACCAAAGTCAAATTATTTTTCCCTCCAACAAATATAATAAAATATTCCATAAAAGTTGGATCTTGAATTGGTTAATAATATTTTAATTATGCACCAATATCTAGACTAACTCAATATTTTTTTATAAATAGAAGGGTTTTTCCATTCATTCACCAACTTTTGTTGCCTAAAGATCACTCTGGATCTATAATTTTGGCCTGACTTTGATCCTCCATCATTGTCATATTTTGCTACCATTTTTCTTGTGAGCTCCCGTTGAGTTCCATTTTTGTCTGGGTTTTCTACACCATCAAGAGAGAGAGATTTTAGATCTGAAGTGCTAAGGACTTACAAGAACCCATCCCATTGAGGGGAACTGGTAACATCTTTCTATGTTCCCTTCCTAGGTGTCAAAAAATACAGAAAATCTTTAAAAAAATCTTGTCTTGTCTATTGGATGATTGGAGCAACTCTTGCTTTTATTTACTACTTAATGCCTTTTAATGCATAGATCTAGATTTTGCAGCATTTATCTTGGTCAACTAATTGCATATCTAAATATATTGGCAGCTATATTTGTTTTTAGGATTGTTTTTTATGCACGACTAAAGTAAGCCTTTTTTGTATGCTTGCTATTAAGATTCATACTAATAACTGGCGACTCCACAAGGGTTTACGATTACGACCTCTGTCGTTTCTTAGATCCCTTCATATCGAGCTGCTTGAAACCCTAGGATTTCTCTTTAGCTTCTTGTTTTTCTTTTCTTGATGTTGTTTTTAACCTATAAATCCCTAAAACATTGAAAATTCTAACTTCTATGTGTTTTCGGACCTATTGTGTAGGTGACAGGCATCAGCCGCAACTGAGACGACAAAATTTTCTGAAACTTGCTCCCGAGAGTGTCGGAAGTCCAGGTCACAATTTTTGGGCCAAAACCTACGACCTGAACCTCCAGGGTGCAGAAAACGTCTCAAAACCTACGACCTATGCAAAAACAGGTCAGAAATTGCAACCTGAACTTTTTGCGGGAATTTTTTTGAGAATTTTCTGGGTTTGTCTGGGCCTTTGTTCAGGGTTTTCTAACCTTCATCTCCACACATTTTGGGCCTATACTTTTTTTTTTTTACTCATCAAAGTGGGAACCTAGCCCCCTAGGGCTTCAGTACCCTCAACCTTTCGTGGAAGAGTTTTAGCTGCTGCAAGTCGTCTGAAATTTCAGTGTGTTCAGCCATTTTTCAGATCTAGTCCCTTACCTTTTGATCCATGTCAAAGTGGTTATTTATCCATCCAAAACACCTTCTTTTAGTTTTGTTTGGGTTTTCCTCTAGGGTCCCCTCTGCTTCCCTCCAGGTCATAGCCTTTTTCCACCTCATTTACAACAAATTTTCCTCTAATTTTTTGATGTTTTTCTGCACCTATTTCTAGCAGATCTGACCTTTACATCATTGTCCCTCCTGACTTTGGATCTATTGGCTATTTTGGTGTGTTTTGACTATATTTTTTCCCACCTACAGACTAGTTGTTGAGAGGCCCGCCTCATTGGGTTTAGATTAATGCATAATTAGCTGTTTATTTTCTGTTATTTCGGTTTCATATATTGTTATCTGCAGTTTTATTTACAGTTATACAACACACTTTTTCTTTTTCTCTAAAAACGTCTAGGTTTAAAAATTAAAATTTACACACTTAACACACACACCCTAAGTGAAGAATAGCCTGGTTAACACCACCAGGAAAAGAATTTAACATTGTAATCAATTCATCCTACACCTCTCTGCACTTGTTTAGACATTGTAATCAGTTGATCCTACACTGCCTTGCCCTTGTGGTCTCTCTTCCCTTTGTGTCATTTTTGTGCCTTCATCATTGTGCCTCCAAGGCGTTTATCCCGGAGACTTCTTGGCCTTCATCCTCAATTTCTGGTAGGGAGACTTACTCCTCTCGTAGGATTCAAGTTAGTCCTCCACAGATTCTGCACTTCGACTCCTCTTCTGTTTCATTGGGTTCTCCTTCTGGTTCCGGCCCCAGTTCTCCCCCTGTCACCTTCACCATGTCTGGTTTAGGACCTAATGCTGGTGGTAGCCCCAGCCCTAATGTTGGGAATACTACTAGTGGGACCGCAACAAGAACTACCCCGGATGCTCCCTTGCTCCCCTATATGGCAGGCCTCAGTCTTCCAGATTTTAACCATTTGATCAATGACCCTATACACCATGACATTGGTCAGCCTACTATGCCAACCAAGCTCCCTTTCAACATCCCCAAGTTTGAAGGTATTGCTGGAGAAGATCCTACAAACCATGTGTTAGAGTCGGCCCTTACAGCCCTCCGTCAGTGATCATTTCGTCTTTTGCATATTCATTCTTAGGTGTCTCGCTTGTTCCACTTCGTTGCATTTCACTAGGAGCATGCCATGGACTGAGGAAGGGGTCTGTCGTCTTATGTTTCCTCATGTTTACACCTGCAGTGCTATTTTAAAAATTTTCCTCAAAAATCACTCAAAATAATTGTCATTACATTTATGGTCATTAAAATGTCAATAAGTGTCTTTGGTCCTAGTGTCTAGGGTTTTTGAGTCATTTGTTTACTAGTCATAAAGCCTGCAGGGTGAGGAAGGTTCCGCATTGTGATTTTTTGTTTTATTATCATCAGCATTTTAAAAAAAAAAAAACATTTCTAGTCCAAAACTCTGTTTTGGAACTAGAAATTGTTCATTATTATTTTTGTAATAAATTGTACTTATTCCACCAAGAAGAAAATGTCAAAAGTAGACCCCTGGTCTTTTCCTTAGCTGAATAGCCATACCCCTGCAAGAAGACAACAAAATCATCAAAATCGAGCTCAGAAAAGCCAAAAGAAGATTGTATTTAAAAAGCCAAATGTGAAATTACAAAAACATTGTAATATGGGTTTTCAATTAGATTTGAATCAAATCTGATTGTGGAAGATATTTGCATCATATATAAAAGCCAAACCGATTTCATTTGCCCCAATCTACAGCACCCAAGTCGAGATTTGGAGTTGGAGGGCCGAATTCACGTTTTGAAACATCGTGGACAGGGTCTTGGAGCTCGAGCGACCCACCTGGGCGCGAGCGACCCACCTGGGCAGAGCGACCCACTTGGGTTATTTCCGCAGTGTGAAGTTACAACAAGAGCGACCCACCTGGGCCGAGCGACCCACGCAGAGGCGAGCGACCCAAACGTCAACAGAGGTCCGAAAAATCGTTTTGAGCGCCCAGTCTTGTTTGGGATCGCCCCCAACGGCCTTCAAACAGGTTTTTAGCAATTGCTTAATGTTTTTAAATGCGTTGGTGGCATCATTGATGATTTCAAACACTTGAAATGGAGGATTTAAACCCTACAGTCATGGTAATATCGTTCTTCAGGGTTTTAAAATGAATATGGATGGTTGCATGAGTTTGTCTCCTATTTTATATCAGTGATATATCCAGCCTTGCATATATTTTCAAAACCATATTATTCTCATACCCATTATACCATTGTAGCCATTGCTATTACTTTACCATGTTCAAGACTTTCGTTCCAATGGTGACTATGGTTGTATTGTGTCTCACTGCCCAATGATAAAAACACTCTCATAACTCTGTTTCATTGCCCATTGACACTTATAACTCTGTTGTAATTGTTCATATACAAACACATTCATATGATGCCATGCTCCCTTTGACAAGATTTGTTCAATATTCTGAAAGTTGCCTGCTCCCTTTGGTCAAAGTTTCACTTGCATTTAAAACAGAGATTGTGCCTCTTTTCCAATCCATTTAAAACAGAGATATTATCATGGTTTGTTTCCTTATGGTGTGTTGACGGTGGGAATATTTGTTGGGTGTTGAAACACACATCATAACTTTGTTTGCACTTCTTTCATATCAGTATACATAGTGCCAATAGCTTGGTCAGAGCCATGTCGGAGACAAAGTCAGAATATGAGCTAGGGTCAGGCAGTGATTCGGTGACTGAAGGTAATGTGCCACGGGGGTCCCACAGAGATCACAGAAGTGGTAATCATCGCAGAGAGGAGCCTACTTCTTTGGCTCGGTTGCAGGCATGTCCATTAGCTATGGATTGTTTCCAATATTTGTCATGTTTCAGATTTTGTGAGATGGTTGCACAAACCCGGCCTCATCGTGAATTGGCCCGTTTGTTTGTTCTACATTTACAGGATGGCCGGGTAAGTCTTGCTGGAGTTGATTTCATTGTGTCACCCTTGACTATTGCTCAAGCCACTGGTATACCAAAAATGGGCGAGGAATGGAAAAAGGGTCAGCATTTAGAGAAATTTCACTATGAGCCATATATTAAAATTGGATATATGGGTTACTTGAGCAGAGTTTTTCCATTCAGATTCTTGAGAGATGAGTATGCACCGCTGATGAAGCTCATCATTCAGTATTTTAGTTGTGAGGGCAGGTATGCTCGTCTTTTCGCGTACCATATTCGTTTGTTGATGCACTTCACAAGGGTACGTATGATGAATATTCCGTATTTCATACACCGCAACATAGAGAGGATGGTGATGTTTGTGCAGAAGAAGACGAGCCCAGTGTAGCAGTACAGGAGTATATATCATTTCGCTTTGATCAAGATCATGGTGTCACATCAGTTGGCAGAGCAGGGCATCACTTGGGAGGATTTCATTTCTAGAGACTTTTTCAGAGTGCCACAACCGCTTCTCGAGACAGTTCATGATGCAGGAGAGCCTTCACACCAGCCGAACATATTTGAGGTTGAGCATATCAGCACTCCTTTGGTTCAGACATATCAGCGAGGCCACAGGGCCTTATTTGCAGCGACACGGTGAGTACTATCTCCACGTGAGGTGGAAGGGGTCTTGCCGACTTCATCGACACGGCGAGTATTATCTCCACATGATGTGGAAGGGGTCTCGCCTTCTTCTTCAGTGCAGGTACAGGTACAAGACAGGGGCAAGAGGCCCATGCATGATGAAGGCCCATCAGGAGGCCGGGACATAGATTTGACAGTCATTGATGTTGATACGAGCTCCCCTAGCTCAAAGCTGAGGGAAGTCATCCAGGAGCAAAGGGCCGAGAATGACCAGCTGAAAGACCAATTGCAGAAGGCTCAGTGGGTGATTAACTATTTGGAGCGGCGCAACAAACAGCTCGAGGATGAGCTCACATTTTATGAGGTGCGCCAAATCCGTGAGGACAGACAGTGGAATCGAAAGAGGCCCGGTGACATGACACCAGCTGACAGAGATACTGTACTCACGCGGGTAAATATACATCTGGAGAAGCTGTTGGCGAAGGCCAATTGAGACAAAGACATGCTTCGCCACATGAAAGGCCATTACTGGGCTCGCATGCATGTTTGCAAAGCGAGGATGAAGATCATGAAGAGGAGGTTGCGCAAGGCACTTCGACGGCGGAAAAGGCCTAATCCACTTCGGATTTTGGCCGAGGCTTCATTGACTAGGCAGGAAACATGATGGAGGACCTCCGCTCTGAATTTGGGCAAATTCGGAGAAAATTTTGTCATTTTCAAATTTTTGGTCTAAAAAACAGGTTTTGCAGTTACGTGGGTCGCGCGCTCATGCGCTCACTTTTTTTTGGGACACTTGCTGGAGGAAATTTTTACATTTTTGGATTTTTCATGGTTAATTATGCATCCTCTGAAGTCAACTTAGAATTTCATCGAAATATGGATGGTCAAAAAGCTCAAAAACACCATGAAAATCACCTTGCTGCCACCTTTTACACCAGCAGGGAGTACCTCTGGGAGAATGAGGTTTTGGAGGGTCAAATGAGCTCCAAATTCAGAAATTCCACTTGGGTTGGAAAGTAGACATCCAGGGCTTTCCAACGAGCTATCATGAGCTCAATTTGGATGCCGGGAAGTACCTCACATTCAGCCTGGAACATAAGCGACCCACACGGCTCAGGAGCGACCCACTTGAAATTTTTCCTGAACTTTCAGCTGCCAGCTCAGTTTTTCGCCTAGTATGGACCAGTTTTGCTTGTGGATAGAATTTTTGGGTTTTTATGATGTAAATTCATGTTTGACATGTAACTTTGGCTTATTTTTATCTCTTCTAGAAGATTCACTCTCAAATGAGTAAAAAATCATGTAATGGATCAGTTTCCACTCTTTTAGAGGCAAGTTGTTAGCTGCCTAGATTGTAGTTCCATGATTAGAATTGGTTGAAACTGATCCCTGAAGAGGGAATTCGACCCCTAGAGGTGGGGAAAGGGGTTAGAGTGATCTATATATTGTAATTTCTGAGGCATTCTACGGGTTGGACTCTTGGGATACTTTTGATACCATTGTACATATTTTTCATATTTTGGCTAAGGAAAGATCAGGGGTTTTGCGGCACTTGTTGGGATCCTTGTGGTGTTCTGTTCTTGATGGTGTTTCTTCTTTGTTTACTGTAAGTTTCTTCATGTTTATTGTATGCCATCCTTTCATTATGCTTCTGAACTAAATTGAATGAGTGAATAAGGTTGAATCCATTGTTTACAGTGCTTGGCCTTTGAATTCAGTTAGTTCTATATGTTTTCAGCTGTTTGGAGAGGATCCAAGTTCTTCTTTGCCCTCTTCGGCTCCTCGTCGGTCTCATCTGTCCATATATCCAATCAAAAGCATCAAGACAATCACCTACCTCGCCCCAACTCGAAATCTGCAAAGGTCTGACCTTATCCCCGGACCCAAAATTTGTTTTCCCATTTCTCCAGCGAAAACCCAAAAACCAAAAAACAAACATACCTATCTCTTTACTAGCCTAAAATCAGTTCTTATTGTAAGTCATCTCGCATCCTATTGCTCATTTTCTCGAGATCGACGGAGAGAGCCCTCTCCTGTCCTCGTAGGGCTAGCTACGAGGCTGAGCGTGGTTTGATGTAGCCTTGAGTTTTACTTCATTTCAGCCTGAGGTAGATTTGAGTGCTAACATAGTGGCGACCATACTGGGGAAGATCTCAATGGTTTGCTTATTGATGTGTTTGTTCCATGAGTCTTAGACGGAGTCTGAAGTCACGCCAGGTAGCTTTCGAAACGCTTTTGTTATGCATAAGCGGAAGTAGATAAACGCTGCTTCAGTCGATCTCCGGTAAGCTTGTGTGTGCAGTACTTGATTTGTAAATCACCCCAGTATACTTATTCGTTCTAGACCCTTTGGATGATTGAGTCTAGAAGTTGAAAGGCTGAAAATAATTGACTGTGTTCCTTGAAATTTATCCCGAGAAGATCAATACACTGGCTTCAAGAAGGAATACTAGGGCGAATCCTGACCCTGATCCACCAACAATATTTGAAAATCCAAATCTGATTCCGAGAACCCTTAGAAAACAAGGAAGTCAAAAAAGTTCTGAAAGAGAAAGCCAATTGAGTTTTGGGAGTTCCAGATTGCTTACCCGATCTGCGTCCTGTCCTGTGAAAATCATATATGTTGATGAAATCCCTTTTGATGCACGGTTTGAAACATCCTTGTTTGTAAATTTTTCCGAAACTGAATTGTCAAGATTAGTTCCAGATCCATTGTTTACTGAAGATTTGCAATATAGATTTGTTTCACATTACCTAGATAGACAGCTGCAAAGTTCCATTGTGGATACTAACACTCCTGAATTTACTGAATCTGCTTCACAAATTCTTGAACCATCTGAAATTGCATCTAGTTCACGGATTCCTACCGAGCCTCCCTTCATCCCTACCATTCCGGTTTAGCCTGAGCTTTCTGATCAGCAATCAATAGTAATTTCTCCTCCGTCTCCATTGAATACATCTCACAGACCTACTGCTCCTAGTCCTCCTGTGTCTCCTCGACAACAGATTGTCATCAATCCACCAAGAGCTATGGCTGCTCGTTTTGCACCTCTTGTGTTACCACAGCAGTTGAATGATATGCCTGCAGACTATCAGAGCAAGATCCCAACATTCGATGGCACTCCACAGAGTCTTCCTGCACAACAGCATGTAGACAATATGGCAGATTTCTTTGATCGTTTCGAGATTGATGAAGAGAATGTGAGTATGAGGCTTTTTGTGCAAACTTTTGGAGGAGAGGTAAGAAAATGGTTTAGAGCCTTGCCGCAAAGAAGCATCACTACATTGGCAGAACTCCAGAGGCAGTTTTTAGATCGATGGGAGATGAAGAAGGATCTGCTGCAGATTACTTCAGAATATACGAACCTCAAACGTAATCCTGGTGAGTCTGTTCAGGATTATATCATTAGATTCAATACAGTGTATAATGCTATTCCAGATGACTTGAGACCGTCTAAAAAGTTTGCTCTCCTTAAATTCCCGGATGGCTTTGATCCGGAGATGGCTTATTCCCTTCGTGATAGAGATCCACCTACTTTAGAAGATATGCAGAAGGTCGCTGTTAGTGTTGAGGCAAATCTGAATGATAAAAGAGCACGGTTGAAAGCCGAGAAAAGAGTGACAATAAAGGAAGAGCCTTCCACATCTATATCAGAACAGCACTTGGCTCGTGAGTTGGAAAAGGTTTTAAAGAGAATGAATCTCGACAAATCAGAAACACAGTTTCGAAATCCAAATTTCCGTGGCCAGCAGCAGCCACAATTCAGAATTAAGTAGCGTGAACAAAGAGCTCAAGAGCCAGCAGCCCAACAACAGATCAAGACTCCTCTTTTGCAGAATTTTGTGAGTCATGATTCCGATGATGATGATGATGTGTCAGGTGAGCAAAATCATTTCTTCACTCCCGATGATTTGCCTATCTATATCACTGAGGATGAGGAGTATGGAGAAAGTTCAGTTGTTCAGAAAGATGAGGATTTCATCCTAACAAATGATGCTGATTTAGAGGAAAAGTCAGATGAATACCAAAGAGGATATATGAATGCGTTGACTGCCCAGCAGAAACAATATTCATTGAGAAATCGAGATGTGCCCATAAATCCCATTCAGAAAAGAAAAGAAGCTTCAGCACCGAAGACAGATTCACCGATACCACAGAAAAGAGGAAAAGAAACAATTGACCCCACAGCTAGTAAAGTATCATCAGCTGAGAAGGTAAATCAGTCAAACATAGTGAAAGACAAGGCTGAAAAGAAGGAAGTTCCAGTCAAAGAGGTTGAGAAAGTTTCAGCATTTAGTTTGGAAAATGAAATTTCCAAACTGAAAATATCTATTCCTTTGACAGAAATCATGAAGAACAGCAGCTACTGTAGTCAAGTCTCCAAAATTCTGAAATTTGATCCAATGATTGACATAGTAAATGTTGAGGATGATCAGCCGGAATTGATTTTTGGGCCTGCATTAAATGGTGAGTCCCCTGACAGTAATGTTCCTCCTTTTTACATCAGTTTGAGGTTGCACGAATATATATTGCACAATGCTATGCTCGATTCGGGTGCTTCGCACAATTTGATGCCAAAGGCAATCATGGAAAAGTTGGGATTAGACATTACAAGAGAGTATCATGATTTGTATTCATTCGATTCCAGCCGGGTAAAATGTATAGGACTCATCAAAGATTTGGTGGTAAGTTTAGATCAAATCCCAGCGAAGAATGTTTTGATGGATGTGGTGGTTGCCGACATTCCTCCACGGTTCGGGATGCTCCTTGCAAGATCTTGGGGGGCAAAGTTGAAAGGTACACTTCAGTTAGATTTCTCTTATGCTACAATTCCGGTCTTCGGTCAAATGAGAAAGTTATATCGAGAGCAGAAGATGAAATACATGATAACTAGCAAAGAGAAGCCAATCAATCATCCTGTGAATTATGTACATACTGATTTAGAGTCGTTTGTGTTGCTTGCTGATAGTTTTAATGATATAGAAAGTCAATTAGTCCAGGCAGAAGACATACCAGAAATAAATGAGAATTTTAGAGAAGTTTTGCAAAAAGAAAAAAGAGAAAAACAAGCTGTTTTGGAGCAATCAGCTGAAGACAATGGGCAGCAAACAGGAAAAATAGAGCCGGCACAGTTTCAGCATTTAGAGGATGATGAAGATGGTCTTTGGACCATGGATTTTGATGGTGCAGTGGGCAGCGATGGTGCTGGGATTGGTGTGTGGATTCGTAGTCCATTTTCCGCTCCTGATAGAGTTCCGAGCAATGTGAGAGTGTGTTCTTACAAGCTTGCATTTGAATGTTCTAATAATGAAGCGGAATACGAGGCTCTTATTGCTGGCCTTAAGATTCTTAAGAAGCTGAAAGCGAAGAGTATTGCAGTATATGGTGATTCAGAGTTAGTGATAAAGCAAGTTAAAGGTGAGTTTCAGGCTAAGCATCCTCGCATGAGGGCTTACCGAAATGCAGTTTTGGACATTCTGAAGTTATTTTCTGATCATACTTTGACATGTGTGCCCCGCATACAAAATGGTGTTGCTGATGGACTTGCTAAGGCAACAAGCAATCTTAAGATTCCAATGAATTCCAGCAACAAGTTTGAGATACATGTGAAACAGCGGCCCACCGTTCCAGACAATCAGCGATGTTGGCAAGTCTTTGAGGATGATGAGGAGATTAGTGAATTTCTGCAGAATAAGGGTAAGTTTAAAGATACCTCCATAGATACAGAATTTGATGATGGTAGTGATGACATACAGATAAACCAAATGGATGTGCTGCAACTTAAGGATAACATCATTCCTAAGGGATTGATTCCTTTGGAAGAGTTGTTTGATCAAGATGATGTAGCTCGCAAACCTACATTGAGGCCAACAGAAAAAGGTGTCGAAGAGGTAAATATTGGGACAGCTGAGAATCCCAAGATGGTTAAATTGTCAAAATCATTGTCACCAAGGGTAAGAGCAGAATATGTGAAATTGTTGTCTTTGTTTTCTGATGTGTTTGCGTGGGATTATTCAGATCTTAAAACATATGATACCAACATCATTCAGCATACTATTCCCATCAAACCAAATCAAAAGCCTTTTCGTCAAAAGTTGAGGAGGATCAATCCAAAGCTGCTACCATCAATCGAAAAAGAGGTAAATAGGTTGTATAAGTCAGGAATCATTGTGCCTATTCGATTTTCAGATTGGATATCAAACTTGGTGCCCGTGAGAAAGAAGACAGGTGAGATCCGTTTATGTATTGACTTCAGAAATCTAAATAAGGTATCATTAAAGGATAATTATCCGCTGCCAAAAATGGATCATATATTGCAACGAGTAGTTGGAGCATCAAGGATGTCACTACTCGACGGATACTCGGGTTATAATCAGATTTTAGTGCAGGAAGATGATCGTGACAAGACTGCGTTCACCACTCCTTGGGGAACATTTCATTATGCAAAGATGCCGTTTGGTTTAAAGAATGCAGGCGCTACCTTTCAGCGTGCAATGGACATGGCTTTTGCCAATGAGAAAGATGTGTTTTTGGTTGTTTACCTTGATGATCTAATTGTGTTTTCCAATTCTGATGAGGAACATTTATATCATTTGAAAATTGTTTTCCAGAAGTGCAGAAAATATGGCATTTCGCTGAATCCGAAAAAGAGCCTTTTCGCCATGGATGAAGGAAAGCTCCTTGGCCACATCATATAGAAAGATGGCATTCGAGTTGATCCTGCACGTGTGGAAGCCATACAGCAGATTGAACAGCCCCGGAAAAAGAAAGAAATACAGTCATTTAATGGTAAAATGAATTTTCTGCGTCGTTTCATTCCAAATCTTGCAGAACACCCTAGAGAAATCACGAACATGCTGAAAAAGGACAGTCAGGTAAGGTGGACAGAAGAGGCGGTAAAGTCATTCAATTTGGTAAAGATAGCTCTCTCCTCAGCCCCTATTTTAATCAGCCCAGATTACACACAAGACTTCATTTTATTTTCTTTCGCTTCTGAGCACACATTGGCAGCTGTTTTGATGCAAAAAAGGGACGGAGTGGAGAAGCCCATTGCTTTCTTCAGTCGGATCATAAGAGATGGAGCATTGAAGTATAATATCATTGAGAAACAAGCACTTGCACTTGTAAAGGCCTTGAAGGATTTCCGTGTGTACATATTGCATTCCCACATTACAGCATACGTTCCTAACGCAGCAGTTAAAGATGTTTTGGTACAAGCAGATCCAGAAGGAAGAAGAGGTAAGTGGATCGTTGCGTTGTTAGAATATGATGTGGAGATTAAACCAACCAAGTTGATCAAAGGACAAGGACTCGCCAAGCTCATGGCGGAAACAAATCTGCATGCTCTAGACATAAATTTGATTGCTGCCATGTCTGATGAAGATGAGGAAAGTACGTCAGTTCAGGTATCCGATATTTTTGTTTCTTCCCCTTGGTATGCTGACATTTTATATGTGCTTCAGAATTTTTCTACACCGCCCGGGATGCCTAGAAATAAGAGTAGAACATTGAAATTAAGAGCTGCTAAATTCTGCATTCTGAATTCTGCATTATATTGGAAAGACCCTGGAGGTATGTTGTTGAATTGTTTGGTAGAGGAGGAAGCTCAAAGAGTTTTGGAGGATTTTCACAAAGGTGACTGTGGAGGTCATTTGTTTTGGAAGACCACAGCGAATAAGATTCTAAGGGCGGGGTATTATTGGCCTTCTTTGTTTTCTGATGTGTTCAAGGCTGTTAAAAATTGTCATGAGTGTCAAATATTCGAAGGGAAGCAGAAACTACAGCCTTTGCCTCTAAAACCAATCAAAGTTAGTGCACCATTCCAGCAGTGGGGATTGGATTTTATCGGGGAAATCCACCCAGCATCTTCCGGACAGCATAGATGGATCTTGACAGCTACAGACTACTTCAAGAAGTGGATTGAGGCGATTCCCACTCGACAGGCCACTGATGCGGTAATTATTTCTTTTCTTGAAAACAATATTCTGTCACGTTTTGGGTGTCCTAGTAAAATAATCACAGATAATGCAGCAACCTTTAAGTCTAAGAGGATGGTTGATTTTTGCTTTAAGTACAATATTACCTTGGGACATTCGACTGCCTACCATCCGCAAGGAAATGGTTTGGCGGAATCTTCAAATAAATCTTTGCTAAATATCATTAAGAAATTGCTGGAAATCAACAAAAAGGCCTGGCACAAAAAGTTAGTGAATGCATTATGGGCTGATAGGGTAAGTCAGAAAAAGTCTATTGGCATGTCTCCTTTCGAGTTGGTGTATGGGACGGATACAGTTTTTCCTACTTCACTTGCTGTCCCGGTGGTCAAATTGCTTCAGGAGGCTGGAAGTGAAGAGGATCCTATGCAGCGGAGGATTAATGAGATGATTCATTTGCAGCAGACACGAGAGGAGGTATTTCAAAATACTTTCAAGTTGCGGGAGCGCATAAAGAAGATCTACGACAGAAAGGCAAAAGCAGATAAGTTTCAGTTGGATGAAGTAGTTTTGAAATGGGATGCTCGGAATGAAGATAAGGGAAAGCACGGCAAATTTGAAAATCTGTGGAAGGGTCCTTTTAAGATTGCAGCGTATCGGGGTCAGAATGCATTTCTTCTCAAAGAAATGAATGGAGATGATTGTCCTGGAGGACCGATCAATGGTCGGTTGCTGGAGCGCTATTATTTCTGAGTACTTGCTGTTGATCTCATTGTCATTGTATATATCATTTTACTTTTGTTTCGTTGCAAGTGTGCACTGATCTCTCATTTTCAGTCTGGGGCCCGGAGCGAAGGCTATAATTATGGAGATAGAGGTTGGTTGGTTTGAGATTTTCAAGTTAAGTTTTATCAGTCTTCTAGTTTTAAAGTCATGTCAGTTTGGGTCAGGTCAGTTTTGGTCAAATTACAGTCCGTCGTTAGTCAAATCTGCAGTCAATAAAATTGTCCAAAGTTTGTTTTATCAGTTGAAATAATGATTCCATCGCCCAATGGATGAAAGGCACTGTCTGACTCCCCCAGAGATCTGCCGTTCTTGGCATCTCCATGGAGCCACCATCCCCATTGGAGCCAATGTTAGAGTCGGTCCTTACAGCCCTCCGTCAGTGATCATTTCGTCTTTTGCATATTCATTCTTAGGTGTCTCGCTTGTTCCACTTCGTTGCATTTCACTAGGAGCATGCCATGGACTGAGGAAGGGGTCTGTCGTCTTATGTTTCCTCATGTTTACACCTGCAGTGCTATTTTAAAAATTTTCCTCAAAAATCACTCAAAATAATTGTCATTACATTTATGGTCATTAAAATGTCAATAAGTGTCTTTGGTCCTAGTGTCTAGGGTTTTTGAGTCATTTGTTTACTAGTCATAAAGCCTGCAGGGTGAGGAAGGTTCCGCATTGTGATTTTTTGTTTTATTATCATCAGCATTTAAAAAAAAAAAAAACATTTCTAGTCCAAAACTCTGTTTTGGAACTAGAAATTGTTCATTATTATTTTTGTAATAAATTGTACTTATTCCACCAAGAAGAAAATGTCAAAAGAAGACCCCTGGTCTTTTCCTTAGCTGAATAGCCATATCCCTGCAAGAAGACAGCAAAATCATCAAAATCGAGCTCAGAAAAGCCAAAAGAAGATTGTATTTAAAAAGCCAAATGTGAAATTACAAAAACATTGTAATATGGGTTTTCAGTTAGATTTGAATCAAATCTGATTGAGGAAGATATTTGTATCATATATAAAAGCCAAACAAGTTTCATTGCACCAATCTACAGCACCCAAGTCGAGATTTGGAGTTGGAGGGCCGAATTCAAGTTTTAAAACTGCGTTGACAGGGTCTTGGAGCTCGAGCGACCCACCTGGGCGCGAGCGACCCATCTGGGCAGAGCGACCCACCTGGGTTATTTCCGCAGTGTGAACTTACAAGGTGAGCGACCCACCTGGGCTGAGCGACCCACGCAGAGGTGAGCGACCCACGCATCAATAGAGGTTTGAAAATTCGTTTTGAGTGCCCAGTCTTGTTTGGGATCGCCCCCATCGGCCTTCAAACAGGTTTTTTGTAATTGCTTAATGTTTTTAAATGCGCTGGTGGCATCATTGATGGTTTCAAACGCTTCAAATGGAGGATTTAAACCCCACAGTCATGGCAATATCGTTTTCAGGGTTTTAAAATGAATATGGATGGTTGCATGATGAGTTTGTCTCCTATCTTATGTCAGTGATATATCCAGCCTTGCATATATTATCAAAACCATATTATTCTCATACCCATTATACCATTGTGACCATTGCTATTACTTTACCATGTTTAAGAATTTCGTTCCATGGTGACTATGGTTGTATTGTGTCTCACTGCCCAATGTTAAAAGCATTCTCATAACTCTGTTTCACTGCTCATTGACACTTATAACTTTGTTGTAATTGTTCATAGACAAACACATTCATATGATGCCATGCTCCCTTTGACAAGATTTGTTCAATATTCCGAAGGTTGCCTGCTCCCTTTGGTCAAAGTTTCACTTGCATTTAAAACAGAGATTGTGCCTCTTTTCCAATCCATTTAAAACAGAGATATTATCATGGTTTGTTTCCTTATGGTGTGTTGACGGTGGGAATATTTGTTGGGTGTTGAAACACACATCATAACTTTGTTTGCACTACTTTCATATCAGTATACATAGTGCCAATAGCTTGGTCAGAGCCATGTCGGAGACAGAGTCAGAATATGAGCTAGGGTCAGGCAGTGATTCGGTGACTGAAGGTAATGTGCCACGGGGGTCCCACAGAGATCACAGAAGTGGTAATGATCGCAGAGAGGAGCCTACTTCTTTGGCTCAGTTGCAGGCATGTCCATTAGCTATGGATTGTTTTCGATATTTGTCATGTTTCAGATTTTGTGAGATGGTTGCACAAACCCGGCCTCATCGTGAATTGGCCCGTCTGTTTGTTCTACATTTACGGGATGGCCGGGTAAGTCTTGCTGGGGTTGATTTCATTGTGTCACCCTTGACTATTGCTCAAGCCACTGGTATACCAAACATGGGCGAGGAATGGAACAAGGGTCAGCATTTAGAGAAATTTCACTATGAGCCATATATTAAAACTAGATATATGGGCTACTTGAGCAGAGTTTTTCCATTCAGATTCTTGAGAGATGAGTATGCACCGCTGATGAAGCTCATCATTCAGTATTTTAGTTGTGAGGGCAGGTATGCTCGTCTTTTCGCGTACCATATTTGTTTGTTGATGCACTTCACAAGGGTACGTATGATGAATATCCCGTATTTCATATACCGCAACATAGAGAGGATGGTGATGTTTGTGCAGAAGAAGACGAGCCCAGTGCAGCAGTACAGGAGTATATATCATTTCGCTTTGATCAAGATCATGGTGTCACATCAGTTGGTAGAGCAGGGCATCACATGGGAGGATTTCATTTCTAGAGACTTTTTCAGAGTGCCACAACCGCTTCTCGAGACAGTTCATGATGCAGGAGAGCCTTCACACCAACCGGACATACTTGAGGTCGAGCATATCAGCACTCCTTTGGTTCAGACATATCAGCGAGGCCACAGGGCCTTATTTGCAGCGACACGGCGAGTGTTATCTCCACGTGAGGTGGAAGGGGTCTTGCCGACCTCATCGACACGGCGAGTATTATCTCCACATGATGTGGAAGGGGTCTCGCCTTCTACTTCAGTACAGGTACAGGTACAAGACGGGGGCAAGAGGCCCATGCATGATGAGGGCCCATCAGGAGGCCGGGACACGGATTTGACAGTCATTGATGTTGATACGAGCTCCCCTAGCTCGAAGCTGAGGGAAGTCATCCAGGAGCAAAGGGCCGAGAATGACCAGCTGAAAGATCAGTTGCAGAAGGCTCAGTGGGTGATTAACTATTTGGAGCAGCGCAACAAACAGCTTGAGGATGAGCTCACATTTTATGAGGTGCGCCAAATCCGTGAGGACAGACAGTGGAATCGAAAGAGACCCGGTGACATGACACCGACTGACAGAGATACTGTACTCACGTGTGTGAATATCCATCTGGAGAAGTTGTTGGCGAAGGCCAATCGATACAAAGACATGCTTCACCACATGAAAGGCCATTATTGGGCTCGCATGCATGTGTGCAAAGCGAGAATGAAGATCATGAAGAGGAGGTTGCGCAAGGCACTTAGACGGCAGAAAAGGCCTAATCCACTTCGGATTTTGGCCGAGGCTTCATTGACCGGGCAGGACACATGATGGAGGACTTCCGCTCCGAATTTGGGAAAATTCGGAGAAAACTTTGTCATTTTCAAATTTTTGGGTAAAAAAACAGGTTTTGCAGTTACGTGGGTCGCGCGCTCATGCGCTCACTTTTTTTTGGGACACTTGCTGGAGGAAATTTTTAAATTTTTGGATTTTTCATGGTTAATTATGCATCCTCTGAAGTCAACTTAGCATTTCATCGAAGTCTGGATGGTCAAAAAGCTCAAAAACACCATGAAAATCACCTTGCTGCCACCTTTTACACCAGCAGGGAGTACCTCTGGGAGAATGAGGTTTTGGAGGGTCAAATGAGCTCCAAATTCAGAAATTCCACTTGGGTTGGAAAGTAGACATCCAGGGCTTTCCAACGAGCTATCATGAGCTCAATTTGGATGCCGGGAAGTACCTCAAATTCAGCCTGGAACATGAGCGACCCACACGGCTCAGGAGCGACCCACTTGAAATTTTCCCTGAATTTTCAGCTGCCAGCTCAGTTTTTCGCCTAGTATGGACCATTTTTGCTTGTGGATAGAATTTTTGGGTTTTTATGATGTAAATTCATGTTTGACATGTAACTTTGGCTTATTTTTATCTCTTCTAGAAGATTCACTCTCAAATGAGTAAAAAATCATGTAATGGCTCAGTTTCCACTCTTTTAGAGGCAAGTTGTTAGCTGCCTAGATTGTAGTTCGATGATTAGAATTGGTTGAAACTGATCCCTGAAGAGGGAATTCGACCCCTAGAGGTGGGGAAAGGTGTTAGAGTGATCTATATATTGTAATTTCTGAGGCATTCTACAGGTTGGACTCTTGGGATACTTTTGATATCATTGTACATACTTTTCATATTTTGGCTAAGGAAAGATCAGGGGTTTTGCGACACTTGTTGGGATCCTTGTGGTGTTCTGTTCTTGATGGTGTTTCTTCTTTGTTTACTGTAATTTTCTTCATGTTTAATGTATGCCATCCTTTCATTATGCTTCTGAACTAAATTGAATGAGTGAATAAGGTTGAATCCATTGTTTACAGTGCTTGGCCTTTGAATTCAGTTAGTTATATATGTTTTCAGCTGTTTGGAGAGGATCCAAGTTCTTCTTTGCCCTCTTCAGCTCCTCGTCGGTCTAATCTGTCCATATATCCAATCAAAAGCATCAAGACATTCACCTACCTTTCCCCAACTCGAAATCTGCAAAGGTCTGACCTTATCCCCGGACCCAAAATCTGTTTTCCCATTTCTCCAGCGAAAACCCAAAAACCAAAAAATCAAACATATCTATCTCTTTACTAGCCTAAAATCAGTTCTTATTGTAAGTCATCTCGCATCCTATTGCTTATTTTCTCGAGATTGACGGAGAGAGCCCTCTCCTGTCCTCGTAGGGCTAGCTACGAGGCTGAGCGTGGTTTGATGTAGCCTCGAGTTTTACTTCATTTCAGCCTGAGGTAGATTTGAGTGCTAACACCATGTTCGATCTTTCCACATGTGGTGTTCGTCTAACTACATTACTGATGACTCTGTCCGTATTCGGTTGTTCCAACATACGCTTACTAGCGAAGCTTCTAAGTGGTGTGTTGATCAGGCCTCATCCTCTCATACCACCTTTGCGAATCTTGCCCAGGATTTTTTGTCTTATTTCTAGCTTCCCCTTCATTATGACACTGGTACCAAACTTTTGAATTCTTTTCGTCAATCGTCTGTGACCTGCCTATATGATCATGTCCAGGAATGGTGGAGAAGAAAGAGCCTATGTAGAGCCCCTACCTTCGAAGACCATGTCTACATGGACTGGTTCCTTAGATCCCTTTTGCCTGCTATTGACAAAGATGTCACATCACACTTTCCTCAAACCGAAGAAGATGCTCTCTAGATTTCCTTAAAATATGACCTGATCCATGCTTAGTCAGGTTATATTTATACCATTCTACCTGATCTTCCTAGACCCAGTGGTGCCAATGCACCAGGACATCTCATGCCGCTGATTGTATCGTTGGAGCTCTTTCTCACCCATATGCTCAGCCTCCCATGGGCTATGGTTTTCCTAAGGGAGGGGCCAACACCTCCAACACTTTTCCCCCTACCAGTAGCATGTATCCAGGATACGACATGCCTCCTCTTTTTTCCCAACCTGTTTACCACAATGTTACCCAACCTCCTTATTATCCATATCCATAGCCTGGTACTCCAGCTCCTCAAGCATTAGCACCTTCGCCTCCCTTTCCTTCTCAATCCACGCAACAGTAGCCACCACCCCCTTAGGGGTAGGTGTATGCACAATAGGGCACAACTAATCCTCCTATTTCCAAAAAGAAGAGGAAAAGCACTCAAAATCAATCTCCCCCCCATAATCCTGGACCTAATCCCCAAGGTAATGCTCCTAACACTACTAACCATCAACAGGGCACTCAGCCCAAGTAAGACAGGCCTGTTCACATGAATAAGCCTTGTTCATGTTGTGGTGTTTATGTTCATTACATGCACGATTGTCCTCTTTTACAAAAGATTTTGTAGATGTGGGAGACTTAAGTATCATCTCGAGGACAACAAGCCTCCCCTCCCATCCCTCCCAATGTTACGCATACTCAACCGCCTGTGTTTACTAATCCTTTCTCTCAATATGGATTTGTGGCTACCCAATCACCTAAAGGTCAGGTGGCCACTCAACCTCCTCCATTTGGTACCTCTTATTACCAGATTCTCATGATGAAATCTAACCGACCTATAATCGTTGACCTCAACCTTCAGACTCAGTCCCATCAGTACAACAAGCCTCCCGCTACGTCTGTCCTCGAGTCCCCTTCTTCAGGTTCTATAGAGCCTCTTTCGAAAAATAATGGTCCTTTGCAGATCCCTCAGCCTAAGGTGGAGGTTCATACCAAGATTCCTAAGGGACCATTACACCGAAATGCCGCTTCTGGAAAATCTACCCATTCGTATAGTATAGTAGATGATTTGGCACAATCTCCTGCTGCCATCTCAATGTTGCAACTCCTCCAGTCGTGCCCTTCACAACAAAAATCTCTACTATCTGCCATGGGTGCTGTAGATCCTTCAGATGATCACTTGATCGTCTTCAATTTTTACTGGTTAGAACATCCTCCTCTTCTTGCTTCCGTTGCCTTCCAAATCCCAGTCAAGATCCGAAACGCCAATGTTTCCCGTTGTATCATTGATGAGGGAGCATCCACCTGTGTGATGTCTGCTTTAGTTTGGAAGCAACTCGGATCACCTGAGTTGGACCCTTCCATTATCACTCTCTGAGTGTTGGATGGCCACTCCTCCAAGCCCATTGGCATGTTCGCAACTGTCCTATTACTCTTGCGGGAAATATTGTTTGCGTTGATGTTGAAGTCATTGATGCCCCCTAGATTACAACATTCTATTGGGTTGTAGCTACACCTATGCGATGTCTGTTGTGCCATCTATGGTTCATTGCAATATTTCCTTTCCCCATAATGGAAAGATAGTCACCATTGACCAGTTAACATATTATGAACCGAAGTCTCAGACGTCCCCTGAGTCCATCATATCTTCGGTGGCCAATAATCAAACCATCGATCCTTTGACCAGTGTCTCACCCGGAGTCTACGAAGACTCCTATTTTCTTGGTAAATTTGTTGGTCTTCCTCCTCCTATCTTTGATCCCAGCTCATTGAATGTTTGCATGATGCAATTGTCTCGGGCTTCCCTCAAATGACCCGCTTCGGCTAGTCAGCAGCCCCACCCTCCGCAACCTGCTCCTAGCACTTTGATTTAGCCTTCTGGACCCCCTCGTCCTGGCCCTTCACCTGCAGCTAGTATCCATGAGCCTCTCTACCCTCTTGGAATGGTTCCTCGAGGCCTTAACCATCTTGGAGTTGTCCCGCCTAGCCATTACCCCTCTGGTCATATACCGTTCCTAGCTCCCCCTCATGGAGTGTTCTCGGTACCTATCATGGCTACCTTATCCCTTCTTAACTTGGCCCTGGGGACTCTCGTTTGGTACCTCTATCCCCCATCCACTACCTCTCCTGGTAAACCCAAAACTTATCTTGCTTTGGCCCCGGTTCAACCAGTCCCCATGACTCCTCCTGCTGCTACCTTTCCTCAGCCACCTCAATATGAAACTTATCCTGTTGCGATAGCTTCAGATAAAAAGGAAAAATCTTGCAATAGAGCATCAAAAGACAAGGTTGCCCCGAATGACCCTGCTCCTCCTCTGCCTCCAAAGCCTTGTGCTTTGTGTGATTTCTTTGGTCATGCCACCCATACCTGTCCTGAGTTGCCTCATGTTAAGATCATGGTTAATGTTGTGTTCCTTGAGTCTATGGTCCCTGAAGCCTCTGTTTCTTCCTCGACTGTAGCCATGAACCCTAAAACTCTTCACACTAACCAACCTTGTGCTTTGTGTGATCTCCATGGCCATTATTCCCACCATTGTCCCCGCCTCACGCATTACTGCACCTCTTTGGAGGTAGTTTGGGAGTATGAGATTGAACAGAACCAATCCACCTCTACCGTCCTTGCGCAGTATGCTTCGGTCCAGCCTGAGGATTTACCCGTTCCCATTGACATTCCCCCTCCTGATGTTGAGATGACGAAGCCTGTGGCCACCATCCTCTACCTATCATCATCCATGAGACCCTCGGTGGAAGCTCCCTTTGAATCTTCCCCTTCTGTTTTGCTCAACCTTCCTTCAGCGATCACCCTAGGCTCAACATCAGTAGATCCTTTATCTGCTTATTCTTCCGTCATTCCCCCTAACGATGTGCATGTGAACCTTTCTTATCATGATGATGAGTCAAGTAGCTTCGACGCGTCAGGTGGTCTTTCTTCCACCAATCACCCCATATTCTATTATGATGACGAAATTATGAAAGAGATCACCACCCCTGACTTTATCTATAACCCCCTTACATCAAACCCATGCTTTCGATCCACATACACCTTCTAGTCATTACATTGACACCCAATGTTTTGGTAAAGGGGCACCCATATTTGAGAGTCCAGGAGAAGCAATTATCCACAACTCTCCTAGTGTATCTGGTCGTGTCGAATCTAGTACCATCATTCTTCCCTGCTTAGAAGAACTTGTAGAGTCCCATATCACTTCAGATAACTTTAGGGATGATACCCTTCATCATTCCTTCATCTTACATTAGCAACCTAGTCCCCTAGATATTTTTGTTGACCAAATTGTGTGTTTTCTAGGTGAGAACCAGTTCATTATATCCAAATCCACTCTTTGGGATAATGACGCCATGTATGCCAACCTAGAAACCTAGTCCATTTGCTTCATATATGCAGTACCAAAAGAGATTGGTAATCCTCCATTCCCTTTCTCAAACTACATAACCATAACAAAAAAAAAATTACACACTACATCCTAAAAATGTGTTTAGATTCCCCTTTTCTAAATACATTTTAGCATGACCATAGCATTCTTGGGGGCACTTATGCCCCTCAACCATAAAAATCCTAGATCTTAGCCAAAACAACACTGAAACCCCCTTTCTCTGACAGGTCGCACCTTCTAGGTCATTTCTTGGGACAAGTCACAATTTTCTGCATAGTACCTACTACCCAGGTCGCAGAAAAGACCCCAAAAACTGCGACCTGGCCTATTCATGAGCTCTAGGTGCCTAAACTAAAATTTTCCCCCCTTAAATGAAAGAGTAGGGTTAGGCCTCTTACCTACAACTGACGGATCTCGATTCCAACGATCGGTTTGTCCGCTATGATTGTCACAAGATTTAGGGCCTTCTCTCCTCTCTACATTCACCACAGCTACACTTGCAAATGAGCGAATTTTGAGGGAAAATGCCTTATTAAAAGAAACCCTTGATTTTTCCTTCGCCTGCTATGGCCAAACCATAGCTTAGTTTAACAAATCGTCTACATCGTTGTAAAGCTCTCACCGAGCTCTCAAATGGGTATCTGTTATTTTTTGTGATTTGATACTTCACCAAGACACATTTTTCCAAGAAGGGTCACTTCACCACTCCTCAAAATCGAATTTCTTCACTTGCAACACTTGTACTTGGGGCACCACTTTGCCTCCATCCTTGTCCATGCTTGTGTTTATTTTCAGCATGAGTAACCATTTTTTACTCATGTCTTTATGATCCCCACTGGACCTTTTCTATGTGGTAGCATCATCGAGTCGCCCTTGTTTAGAGTATCCGAGTTGAGTCATCATCACATTCATGGAGTCTATCCCGAGTCCCTTTGTATCCCACTATAGTCCTCCATCCTTCATTGCTTGGTCCCTCTCTCGTGTCACATATTATGGTCTTCAGTCCTACTGTCCCCTATCCCCTTTGATATTGTGTCAGTTGCTGCCAGGTCATCCATGCCCTTTATGCTCTAACAAGGGAAGTCGTCCGTCTGCTACTCAGTACCCCCCATTTTCATTATCATCCTTGGTGTCAGTCTGTCAGTCGCTCTACTATTTTCTCTCGTGCTTTAGTTGAGGATACCTTCTTGCCTCACCTATGGCAAACCTCCTTCTATCAACATCAGCTTATTCATTACAGAAGATAGGTCTAGAGGGCGGTGTACCTTGGTTCCAGCTTCCACTCTTGTTCGGTGCCTTGGATCAGGCAAAGGGAATCCTTATTGCCCTTTGACTTGATTATTTCTCAGCTCCAACTCCTTACAGCATGATCGAGATCTGTATACTTGATGGTTCCATGATGCAACAGATTGTACCAGTGATTCTCAGGTGTGTGTGAGATGTTTCAGACCTCATGAGGGGGTGGCCCTTCAGGTAGCCCCCCACATTCCCGGATGACCTCTTCATCACAAAATTTGATGTAGCTACATAGATTTGATGATGTCGGTCTCAGTTGCTTGTAGTGTCTTTTTTGTTTGCATGTATCAATCAGATTTTCAGAGCCCTTTCCTATTTACAGGGGCATTTGGGTTGTATTTATATCTCATGTACTCAAATATTATTATATAAGTCATGGTTGTTATCCCAGGCACAATATGTATGTGGGATTACTTATCATGTTTTTATCTGACTCATGTTTATGCCAGCATGTACCATATAGTTCAGTCCCTTGTTTACTGGATGCATTATTCTTTGTACTTTGTCTCGGCGGGCATAGGTATGCCTTCCCCACCGCCTATAACACAGGTACTCACTCATAAAAGATACTTGTCACACCTATAAGTCTCACCTCCTCAGGGTCCAGTCCTTTAGCGCTTTGGTCTACCTTATATTTCTCTCACTCTGACTTCCCCTTCGATTTCTAGTGATTGAGTTCTTACAACGTACTTCGGTCATACGATTAGCTCCTAATGTTTTCACGCGAGGTGTGGGGGGGAATTTGTTACACCATTTTTTGGTCATCTAACCTGTTACTATTAGATGGACCAAATTACACCATGTAAGACCAATTTTACCCTAACTAAAATTGCTTTCACTATGAAAAATAACTTAGTAAACCACATTTATTAAGTTTTTATGGTCTAAACAAGAAACCCCATGAGGAAATATCGAATAAATCCATATTTGTTTGGTTTTCCTCAAGGAATAATTAGTTAAACAACAGTTTAATTATTATTCCTTGTCATATTTAACCCAAAACAGGAAAATTAATTAGATAAATCATTATTTATCTTATTATTTTCTAGGAATAATTATTTAAACCTTATTTAAATAATATTCCTTGTTAAATTTGACTAAATAATCTATAAATAACTGAATAAATAATTATTTATTTAATTATTACTCAACTGCATCCTTAAAATAATAAATAAATCATTTATCTATTTATTATTTACAAATAAAGGGGTTTGACCAAAGTCAAATTCTTTTCCCTCCAACAAATATAATAAAATATTCCATAAAAGTTGGATCTTGATTTGGTTAATAATATTTTAATTATGCACCAATATGTAGACTAACTCAATATTTTTTTTATAAATAGAAGGGTTTTCCCATTCATTCACTACCTTTTGTTGCCTAAAGATCACTCTGGATCTATACTTTTGGTCTGACTTTAATCCTCCATCATTGTCATATTTTGCTACCATTTTTCTTGTGAGCTCCCTTTGAGTTCCATTTTTTTCTGGGTTTTCTACACCATCAAGAGAGAAAGATTTTAGATTTGAAGTGATGAGGACTTACAAGAACCCATCCCATTGAGGGGGACTGGTAACATCTTTCTATGTTCCCTTCCTAGGTGTCAAAAAATACAAAAAATCTTTAAAACAATCTTGTCTTGTCTATTGGATGCATGAAGTAACTCTTGCTTTTATTTACTACTAAATGTCTTTTAATGCATAGATCTAGATTTTGTAGCATTTATCTTGGTCAACTAATTGCAGATCTAAAAATATTGGCAACCATCTTTGTTGTTAGGGTTGTTTGTTATGCACAGCTAAAGTGAGCCTTTTTCGTACGCTTGTGATTAAGATTCATACTAACAGAGATACTCGGTAAGTTTCACATAGAGTGTTGCAAACCCATGGATACTCCTCTTCCAAGAAATTGGAGGAAAGAGGATGCTACATCGACAGAGGTAGTGGATGCTACTATCTATCAATAGTTGGTGGGTTCGCTCATGTATTTAGTTAATACAAGACCAAACATATGCTATGCGGTGAACCAACTTAGTCAAGCTATGGTTAAGCCTACCAATATCTTTTGGAAGGTGGGCAAGCATGTCCTGAGATATCTCAAGGGCACATCTAAGTATGGCTTATGGTACATACAGATGGATGAGGTGAAGTTGCATGGCTTCATAGATGCAGATTGGGCAGGCAGCCCAACGGACAGAAAGAGCACATTAGGAGGGGTTTTCAGTATCAGATCTATAGTTTTTTCTTGGTACAGCAAGAAACAGAGATCTGTGGCACTCAGTTTAGCGGAAGAAGAATACATGGCAGCAAGTCAAGCTTCATGTGAGGCTATCTGGATGAGGAATATCTTGGTCGGTTTGTTTGGTTCTCATTTAGATCCTACAGTGATTCATTGTGATAATCAGAGTTGCATTAAAATATCGATTAATATTGTGTTTTATGATAGATCTAAGCATATATATATCTGGTATCATCATATCAGAGATTGTGTGTAGCGGAAGATCATGTCACTTCAGTACATTCCTACGGAATATTAGGATGCAGATATTTTGACGAAGGCGCTCACTAGGAGCAAATTCGAATACCATAGAGACAGGATCAGGGTGAAGGATAATCCCTTTCCTGTTGAGAGGGAGTGTTGAGATTCAACAAGATGATGATCCTAGTGAAAATTAAGCACCTTCACTAGGTGGGGCCCGCAGTCTATTTTTAGGTGTATGTCTATTTTTAGAATGGTGAGCATATTCTAAAATTAGCAGGAGAATAATTCTAGATGGTTGAGCAAATTATATCTTTAGATGAGTTTCTATTTTTAGATCATGGGTGAAGTCTATTTATAGATCGCATATCTAAAAATAGAATGCATGTTGATTATTATTAGCTCTTAATGATAATTAGAAAATAAATAATAACTTATTCTCTTGAAGCACTTGATTTCAGTTAACTGATGGCAAACCAGTTAGCTGAAGGAATTACACATTCCAATGTTGGTTGGTAGGACATGCACAATGGACTTCATTGTCACTAATTGTGGCAGATTTGTAACAGAGTTGGAAGAGTAGTTATGTGAGTTGTTATTTAGTTTAACTCAGTTAAGTGAGTTAAACTCAGTTGTGCTAGTTGTAACTAAAGATACACTAGTGAGAGATAAGTGAATTAATTACTTAATTAATTCACAAGTAGTGTCTTACTTGGAACTGAAGAAATACAACAGTTAACTACTTGCATGTCAGATCCAGTGGAGAGATAGGTGAAAGGGTGTGTTTGACTATCAGTTGTGAATATAGTGATGAATTCAATGAATATACACACACATTGGAGTTTCCAATGAGGATTGCCCAGTCAAGGAAAGGAAAGATCGAATTCATTCAGGGATCTTCTTCCACAAGGATTGCGCAGTGGAGGTAGGCTGTCAGGAGGCAGTAAATTGGTGCATGTGTGAACCAATTTTTGTATGATAGCGTGAGACGATTGTATATTGTACTGAGAGCTCTATGAGCAAATCTTTCTATGAGATTGTTTCATGATCCATGATATACATAATATATGAAAGTTGGGGTTTTTAGCTTTACGCTTTCCCATTAAAATAATCTTGTTATGTGTGATTGATTTTTCTTCATGTGTTTACAATTGTCAATTTAATTTCTGCAAAGTATTGAGTAGAATAATTTTGTATTTAACAGTGGATTTAATTGTTAGATTAGTGGAGTCTAGAAATAAATTATTGTGTTTATAAATTTCTACGCTATTGACTATTTTTTGCATCATTCCAATAATGCGGTAGAAAGTTACGTCCTCCATAATTCTACAACATGCTAGGATATTTTTGGCCCCTCTATGACTCTTGTAGCTTTATTTTGAAATTTCTTAGGAATTTAAACTTCAAAGTAAAATTTTGGGTAGATAATCACAATCTTCTTGAAATTCCATTTCCATCGACTAGTCATATGCCAAATTTTGATTTACAGGCTGAAAATTACAACCCTATGAAATTTGAGTGATTTTCCTCCTTTCCTTCTATATTTGAAAATTCAAGTTTGCTTGCTTTCAGCATGCCTATAACTTCCTTTCTCCTCTAATGGTCACTACCATTTCTTGGAGTATGGGCCTCTTTATCACTACTGATAAGTTTTTCTCATTTTACTCAGATTTCCTCCAGTCCCCATCGGAGGAAAATTGGTTTACTAACTCTTTTTCCTACGTGGTTAACATACTACTTATCCCTTTGACCACTAGTTAAGTTAAAATAATTTAACTAAAATACAAATTTTATAACATAGTGACCAAAATACAAACCCCGTGGTCTAAGCATTTATATATATATATATATATATGCGGAACCCGACCATCAAAAGGTTCGTGATTCTGCCATATCCACGCACTTTATATATATATATATATATCCTCTCTAGGTCTACAATGGCACACAACCATAATATATTACAAATACTTAGGCATAACCCCATAAACTTTGGTACATATGTACTAAAATAACATATATATACCCTCTCTGGGGTCCATAGTGGAACACAACCATAATATATTACAAATACTTACGCATAACCCCAAAAAATCTGGCACATATGTAGTAAAATAACATGGGGTCCACCAAGTTCCTAGAGCCATACCCCATTGACCCCAAAGATGTCATATATATTACATTTATGTATATGTATAAAATACATAACACATTTTAAATATACCGGTCCCACCATGCCTCACTTCATTGTGTGTATATATATATATATATATATATTAAACATGAATAATGTGGGCCTACAACTATTTCCTCCACGCCCAAATGGATCACCATATATCAATATTAAAATATAAATCATATTATATAACTAGTGTATAAATTAAACAATGGTCCCCACCATTAAAACGACAAAAAACATGACTAATCAATGGTGGAGATTAGGGTATTGGACCGTTGATATGCTTTTAGATCTCAGACTTGTATGGGGTTTAACATAAAGTTGCACCTTGATGGATCCGAAAATCCAAATTCACTCCATCCAATGACTAGTGGGCACCATTGGATCACAACATACTTTCCCTTTAACAAGCCTCCCATTATCCGATGGGCTTTGAGGTTCCATTTCCCTGTCATAGTTCCACCACCTTGGCATTGACACCATAGCCCACGTGGCATGCATTCCACCTCCATGTCATGGTTGACACTCCACTTCCATGGCTCGACACCATGCTGCTAGCCCACTGATCGACGTGGGCTCGCTACCCGACTTAATTAAATTAAATAAAAATTAATTAATTAATTAATTACTAAATTGGCAAATTGAGAATATATATATATAAATATAAAAATGTAAAAATACAAAACTAAACAAAAGTACCTAGCCAAAGCTGGGATCCAACTCTTACTCAATTTCCAGCCATCATCCCGGTTGAGATTCTTGGCATGTCGTTAAATTTTGATTGCTTCCCTTAATATCCTATGGTGGAAGTGATCTACTTTGAAAACGACTTTGGAATCTTCAATACAGACATGGTGGCAGGATTTTTCCACATGCTCGGCAAAAGCTGAGGTACGGGACCAATTGTGCCTAATATCTATGGCATGCTCCCAGATTCTCTGCATAATGGATCGACCAATTTATCCAATATAGGGAGTTCCACATGAACACAGAATCAAATAAACCCCTTTCATGTCCTTAGGGTCGATAGGGTCCTTAACAGACCCAAGGGAATTTCTAATAGTGCAGAGAGGCTTGAAAGAAGTAGACATTATTTCTTCTAAGGACATGGGCAATTTTGTCCGTCGTCCCCTGGATAAATGGGAGGTGGACCTTGGAAATGGGATCCACCGGAGTAGATTTTCCACTCAACCCTTTATATGCCCTTCGAAAGGCTTTAAGACCTTGAGATCTACTATAACCATTATTTTCAAAAACATCAAGAAGATGAGACTTCTCTGACTCCAAGGAGTTGTCGTTAGAGATTCTAAGAGCACGAGTCGCAAGAGTACACAGAACACCAAATTTTTGAGTAGGAAAATGATGGGAACCATCATGGAGGTACTGTTCTGTGTGGGTCTTCTTGCGAAAAACTCGGTGAGAAATGGAACCATCCTCATTCCTCGAGAGAAGGATATCAAGGAAAGGGAGGCAACCATCAACCTCCACTTCCATCGTGAACTTGATGGAATCAAAAAGCGAGTTTAGGTGCCCAAGGAACAGATCTAATTTCTCCTGACCATGGGGCCATATGACATAAGTATCATCCATGAACCTATTCCACTTCCTAGGGCGAAATTTAGCCGAGGCCAGGGCTAAATTTCCCTATTCCGTATTATACTGAAAATTTTTCTTAACCCTTTGTAATAAAAATTTCTTAACCCTTTTTAATAAAAACATTTATTTAATTAATTAATTTATTATTAAAATTTTTAATTCCTAACTAACTTTCTAATGGCTATTTCCAGGCAATGATGCATCTTCGCTATTTATTCATCAAAATCGATTTGTTTCTCCACCTTGTCCTAAGGATGAACCATATTAGCTGGTTTGAAATGTAAACCAAATCTTAATAATATGATCAATCTAAAAAACATTTTTATCTAATATGTATAATACCTTTAAATTTCATTTATAAAACCTTTTATAACATCATATATAAAAAATCATTTACATGTTGCTATTATAAAATACCATAATAAATGTTGCCCCCCTTCGATCTTAACATCTCCATTCAAAATTCAACCTTTATTCGAAAATCGTCATACGAGTTTGGTTTATTATGCCCATATATATATTGGATTTTCCATATAGTCCGACCGTTTCCACCCTTTCGTCTATAAAAAGAAGATTCATAAGTTATATATTCATATGCTCCTTGTGACTATTTATAAACAATTTGTAAATATGCTTAATACCTGCCTCCTAACAACGTGACCCCAGGTCTATCGACACGCCAAGCATATATAATGTTATATGCATCGGTATATATATAATTCAAATTCAAATAACATGCATATATAATGTTATATGCATGTTACCTGCATATAATTATACCTTGTAATGCCACACACCAATTCAGAATTTTTTTAATATATGCCCTACCAGCCCATATAAACTTTATTCACGTAATTTACATAGAATATTTGTTATGCCTTTAGTAATTTGTCATTTCAATTATTTGATTTTGGTCAAATCCAATCAATATATATATATATATATAAACGGCCGAATAAGGTTAATTTACACAAAAATGAGATGGTATAATGAAATTAGCTGGCTCTTTTTATATAAAGGGTTTTCATATATATACAGCTTGAGTGGGCCAAATGGTTAAGAGCATGTGTTTTCTCCTAAAAGGTCACAGGTTCAAAAGCAGAGGAAGGTAGAGTATGTATGCCTTCGTAGACTTAGCAGTCAAATTGCTGTGTGGAAATGGGTACCTTGTCCCACAAACAAGGGGGTCTCATACACCAATTTGGTGTCAGGCTTGGCCGTGACCTTAAAATTAGATTATTATTATTATTATTATTATTAGCATTTAAAACAAAAAATTAAAAAAACCTTTTTTAATGGTGGCAATGCCTTACATATGAATTTTGGCTCTTTTAGGCCAAATCTTCCAATTTTATCTTGTAACTAAACTAGCTTAATCATCTTTGACTTTTCTTGGGACATTTTATTTAACACTACCAAATATATATCTGTGTCACTTTCTCACAAATCAATATATATTTTTGTTAATAGTACCTTTGACACTTTTGTTAAACATGTGGTAGACATCTTGTAAACTTGTAAATTTTTTCCTTAACTGTAATTTTCAGCCCAATTCAGGCCCAATGTTGAAACTGGGCTATGATACGACTCTATATTGTCCCCGACTCCCCAATGAGCAACATCGCTCAACTAGTACTACTGTAACCCTCAAAATTTAATTGCAGAAGTGTCAATATTTCAACGCAGCCAAGAATGCTATTGTACTTGGCAAGCTCTTCTTAATATGAGCACAATACCACATTCCATAATTGCATTCCTTGTCATAAATAAAATATAACCATATAAATAACATAACAGATATAATTATCCTTCAACAATAATTACCTAGAACATTAATTAAACATGGCATACACATATACACCCATCCATGTCCCCGTAAACTATGTAACATGCCAGAATTGATGGTTTATTAACACATTTAATTAATGATAATATTCATATCATGTGAGCACACACAATGAAAACAATACACATGTAACTAGACCCTCGCTAGGGTTTACAACTAAATATCACATATAATTAACACACGACACATAAATCACAACATATACCCATTTTATGGTTTATTATCATTAACACATAAATATACATAAAAATGCATATAAAATATATTAACGCACAAAGAATTCTTATCTGTATCAAAAGTTTCAACTGGTTGTGGGCTCTCCACATTCCTCCTAGTCGTAGAATGTGTAGTTCATAATCTCAAGCACTAGTCACTCTCGAGCTCAGGCAACAAATCCATGTGAAACAATGGAAAAATTGAATAATAAAAACCCTAGCCACGACACCAACCTCAGTCTCCAACCATAAGCTTATCTTCCCCTGACTAACACCCAAGTGGTGTAGCTCGAGTCCCTAGGCAGTGCGCACCTTCTAGGGTGACTTACAATTGGCTAGAATAGTCTTAGCCTACAACTCCAGGAGCCTTGCTAGTTTCCGATGTCTAACTACCGAAAAACTGAACCTAACTAAACCCCTTAGTAGGTGCCAGAGCCCAAAAAAACCTCTCTGATTATCTTCGAACTGAGTCCCCCACAAGAACTCCATGACACCAAACCATAACTAATGCCAACAAACCCTTAGATTTACCAAGCTTTTAGAGCCACTTAAGGGCTCATATAAAATATTAATGCATCCCATTGGTACGGTTCACTGAATAACCACACCTAAGCTGGTTCTAGAGTCCAACCCTAGGGCTCCCTGACTCCTTAGTTGCCAAAATAAATTTCCTCTCCCTCTAACCATGAATGGTTGAATGAATAAATCACAACAAAACCACCCTTATTTTTATTTTCATGGCCTTAACTCACCATGTGGTTGTCTAGAGCCACATGGGCCCTAGGGTGCACTTTTCACGAAAACAACCCCAACTATTTCCTTTTTATTTGTAGTTGTGTCCCCCATACTCGTTCTTGGTGCAAGCTCCACAGGTAGCCTTACTTTATTATTAATAATATTTAATTATATTAACTACAAATTCAGGCTCTTCATCCCCACAACCTTTATAGGCTTATATTTATTTGGGCACGCTGGCCCCATAATATATTTAGCATCTATGTGGGCACACAAGCTACATAATGTAAACTCCAGCTCACCAGCCTACATATCAATGTAAATACATTTACAACATCATAAATGAGCAGGGGTATTACAGGAAGAGTGTACATGAGTACACCACAAAGTTCAAAAATATGGCCATAATGTTGGGATGTCCCCAAAGAAGCCATATGTGCTCCTCAAGTATCTAGGGTGTCTACACTATTATTTTTAGAAGCAAGTGATGTTTTTAAAACCTATATTAGTGGAGGAGGCTTGTGTATAGGAAAAATAGTTGGATAACATAGGCCAAAAGAAAAGGAAATCAAGTTGGTTGAAGCAAAAGGAGCACCAAGACGCTTCTCATTAGGGGAAGAAAAAGTGGAAAGGGGGAAAAAAAGATGGAAACCACAAAACATTATTGGAAAAATATTGACAACCACTACAACCACTATAACATTGATGGTCATATAAAGGAGAAGTGTTGGAAGTTGCATCCAAAGCTTTACCCGAAGAAAAAAAAAAGATGTAAAGAAGAAGAACCTTATGGCCATTGATATGAGCAACCAGGTTGAAAGTGGCTCAAACATGGATGAGAAGATCATTTTTACATTAATGCAGAAGGTGGTGAATCCGAGTATCCTTAAACAATAGGAATATAACAAAAAGGCCAGGCTCCTCCATATAAAGATACAAGTCAAGAAGACAAAGATTGATGCTTTATTCGTCTCAAGATCACAAACGAAATCTCATTGTAATAGAGTTTGTCGACACATTGAGATTGGAAATTCATGATAATATAAGCCCATATCCCTTGGGATGGGAAAATAAGGATGCAAAAATAAAGGTAACAAAACAATGCAAAATTAGATATGCTATTAGTGTTGATTTTATTGATGAAGTAGAACTAGATGTAGTTCCCCTTGATGTATGTGAAGTGGTGTTTATAAGTCCTTATATGTACATGTGGGATGCAATATTCATGCAAAGATCCAACCAGTACCACCTCATCAAGGATTGAAAATCCTTCAGCATCAATACACACAAGGGAAATTGGAAACTTTTTCTAGTAAATTCCAACTAAACCAAGAAACTGATCAGTTCTAGCAAGAAGTATACTTTACTATTTTTAAGAAATAAATTTGTATAAGAGGGGCGTACTAAGAAAAAAAATAATAACTAAAAGAGCTACTACATGCATAGAGGATGTGTTCCAAGAGCCTAAAGGGCCACCACCTAAGAGGGAAGTGGAGCACGAGATCCAACTATTGCCAAACTCCACATTGATAAAAATTGGGATGTACTTGTAGTCTGCTATAGAAGTCAATGAGGTGAAGAAGTAGTTGCAATAAATAATAGAATATGGTGTCATTCGACCAAGTACATCACTATGTGGGTCACCCATCATCATTGTTCCACATAAGGATGGGACTTGGTGGATGTGTATAGACTACAGGGTGTTGAACAAAATTGCGCTTAAGAACAACTAGTTCTTGCCTAGAATAGATGATCCACAAGATCAATTGTAGCAAGCGAAACAGTTCACCAAGTTGGAATTAAAGTTTAGATAAACTTAGGTTTGAGTCAAAGAAGAAAATACCTAGAATAATTTCTGCAAAACCAGGCAAGGTTTTTATGAGTGGTTAGTAATGTTGTTTTTCCTATGCAATGCATCAACTATTTTTATGAGGTTAATGAATGATATACTATGCCCTTTTATATATTCACTTGTTATTAAATATTTGGATGATATACCGTTATACAATACTTTATGGGAGAAGCACATCTCACATTTGATGCAGGTGATAGTGGTGTTAAAGAAGAACCAACTACTCACAAACGTAAATAAGTGTGTGTTTTCACAATAATCGTTGGTGTATCTAGGGTATGTGATACGTGAACGAGTGTTGAAGATATATTTTTCCAAGGTGAAGGCCATCATGAAGTGGTAGGTACCTACTAATGTTTATGGGGTTAGGAGTTTCGTTGGGGAAAATACTAAAGGAAATTAAATAGCCTCATTTTTAGTAGTAGTAGCACCACTCCACACCATAATAACAAGTGGCAAGATTTTCCAATGGGGAAAGGGTCAACAAAGGGCATTTGAGGAGTTAAAGAAAAAAATCAGTCAAGCACTAGTTCTAGCATTACCAAACTTGCAACAACCCTTTGAAGTGGAGAAAAATTAAAGTGGTTAAAATATGGGAGTGGTCTTGATGCAAGGAGGAAGTCTTGTATGCTACCATTCTGAAGTATTTCATGGGGAAATTCTCAACTACTCTACCTATGACAAGGAGATATATTCCCTAGTGAAATTTGTGAAGAAGCGGAAACACTACCTTATGGGAAAGGAGATAGTAATATACACAGATCACCAACCACTATAGTATTTTTAGGCCTAAATTAAGATAAAACAAACTAGACATTACAGTGGATGGGGTTTTTACAGCGATTTCATTTAGTGATCAGGAATAGGAAGGAAAACAAAAAGAAATTGTCCGACATGATTTCAAGGCCACCCATATCAAAGATAATAGTTTTGGAAACTATGATGCACATGGATCCATTCACCCATGATGCATACAGAGAGGCATATTAAGAGGATGAGGACATCAAGGAGGTGTTATAGCAGTTGCAGAGCCAAAGTAATATGTATGATGATTACAACACAATTAACTACCATCTCAAGGTTGTTTTACTCTATAGGTTAGATAATTTATGTGTTTCTAAAGGTGAGTTATTGCAAATAATAAAGGAGTCTCACATCTCCAAGGTTACATGGCACTTTGGTGTACGGAAGATAGTGTCCAAATTGTAAAGGTACATGTATTGGAGAAAGATGCAAGAACAGGTAGCTAGGTTCATATGAGGATGAATTATTTGTTGTACCAAAAGGCCTAGTAACAAGAAACAAGGTCTATATCATCTCTTGTTTATACCCACTCATATTTTGGAAATATTTTCCATGGACTTTGTGGGAGGTTTACAAATAAATAGGAAGGGAAATGACTATATGTTCCTTGTAGTTTATAGGTTCAACAAGATGTGTGTTCTGGTGCCTTGTAAAAAGACCATCAATGGGAAAGAGAGAAATTAACTTGTTATTTGGACAAGTTTGGGTGCACTTGGGGATACAGGGGAGCATAACTTTACATAGGGACACAAGATGTTAGAAACAATGGAAACCAAGACACTGCTAAGAGAGGGGGGGGGGGGGGGGTGAGTTAGTAGTTAGAAAAATTATACAATTTTTCACAAATTATTCTTTTCAACCACTTTAGAAAATTTTTATGGATCAAAAAAACAACTTGATCATAAAATAATCATCATTAAGCACACGAGAAACATATAGTAAACAAGACACTAATATTCAATTTATTACAAGATTCAACTTGATTACTTCATTTCCCTAAAATATACTACTTGTAGGTTTATCAACTGCTATTGAAAGGAAATTTTATATCTTCTCGTTTATCAGTCTTCACTAAAAGGGACTTTTGCCCCTAATCGTTTATCAATCTCTACTAAAAGGGACTCTTACCCCTACTTGTTTATCAATGAATACTAAAAGGGTTTGCTACCCCTGCTCATTTACTAACACTCACTGGAAGGGACTGTTGCCCCTGAAAATTTACCAACACCCAATGAAAGGAGTTACTACTCCTAATCTACAAGCTACTACTTTCCAACCTTATTGATCCATCTTTCATCCATTTTCGAACTAGAACTAATAGGCCACTTGTGTCACAAAAAAATAATTTCTCACTAAAAATGAGCATGAAATCCACCATACAAACACCTTCAACAATATTTTATTACCGATAAAACAACCATGACCTTCAACAATTTCACATTACTGAACAAGTCACGAAATTTTATGCATCAAAAACATCAATCACCAACCACCAATGCACATCTTTTCATCACTAGAACACATTTCAGAGACCAATATTTGTCTCTTATTCAATCTTGATGTGTACCACCATTATGAATCATGTTGCACCAACAAATTTCAACCTCTCATCAACCACTCATCCACACATAACTCTGCTTATTTAATTCTACTTATAAAGGTTTTTGGGATGATACCTACAGCATAACTTTCTTATTTTTTCCCCTCTCCTGTTCATTCCAGTCTTCTAATTCTTCTCTTCAATTCTTATTTTGGTCTGATATCTAGTTTAAATTCAAACTTTGAATTTTCTGTTATTTTCCTGCTTATTTTTAGCATTCTCGACATTTAACCGAGTTTAGCTATAACTTTCTAATTTTGGTGAATCTCTAGTTTTTTCAAATTTCTAAATCTTTCTCTTAAGAGTTTGTTCTGCGATCTAAATGCGAAGTCTTATTTTTAATGAAAAATTGAGATGCCAACTCA
The DNA here is from genome assembly GCA_034641835.2 of Pinus albicaulis. Classification (NCBI taxonomy): domain Eukaryota; kingdom Viridiplantae; phylum Streptophyta; class Pinopsida; order Pinales; family Pinaceae; genus Pinus; species Pinus albicaulis. The sequence goes on along the minus strand of CM076572.1, from coordinate 518,983,403 downwards.
TTCATGCAAATAGTGTTCTGCTGCCAAAAAGTGCCAGTAAACTAAAGTTGTCGACTCATTTATCCATGCACATGTCCATTGCATTTTAACCATAAGCCAAAAGACCTTTTTAATATACTACTACCAAAATCTTGTGACAAATAAAATTTCGAAGAACCCTTGTTTTAAGTTTATTAATAGTGCACTCCCAAAATAGACCTTCAAGGTATTTTTATTATAAAAAAAATTCCAATCCTGCCATTTTTTTCCTTAGCACCTTTTGCACTAGAACCTTCCTTCTTTCCACTATAGGACCGGGTGTCATGACCATTATTTAGGTATTTATGCGTTAAGCCCACTTAATCCCTTCGCGGGATTGTTTTCCTTTGTTATTCTACTCGGTTCCCTTGGTCTAATTTCTATGTGAAATGACTAAGCACCAATTCTGTAGCACTCTCTATCTTGACACATTCCATTTGTGGTTCCTTATTAAACTTTCAAGATATTTCTTTGGTGGGGTACACCTTCTCACTCCTTATTGGTTGTTGACTACTGACCTATTTGTCCTTCGTGTCTCGAAGTTTCCACTACGTGCACCTGATAATAAACCGTAGGGCTCCATCCAATGGGATGACATCATGTTGACATCATCTATGCCACATGTCAACCTATGAGTGGTCCACATGTCCACTAGAAATGGGACTTTTAGGTACCCAAAAATTCCAAAACTACCTGCCACATGTCCACCTCTAATTGGACCATGTCAAGCTGACATCATTAACCATTGTTATGACCTAAGAGCTAACAATATGCTACCACCTGTCCTCTATCAGAGAGGAGAGAGAAAAGGTGTGAGGCCTTTGTTTTTCACATTTTTTCTTTATAAAAATTTAAAAGGGTGTCGAATTATTTCTTTTTATTTTCTCATAATTTCTCCATGTTGACTCTCCTATGAGCATTACTTCATTATGCCTCCAGGATTTCCTCTCTGGGTTATCCCTCAATGGGATTTGTTGTCACTATGGGGGACTCCCTCTCAACTCTCATTGGTCCACACTATTAACTGTTCTGCCGCATTGTTTCAGGGCCATGTCTGCTCGCTTGTTGCATTCGGACGCTTAAAATTTTGTGCACTAATTTCCAACCTCTGGGGTACATCCGTCGAGGTGCATCCATCGGAATGGCATCACCTACTAGTGTCATACAACTTCTGTGATTAAGTGCTGCTTATAACTTCGTTGGGGTCTTTATGTCAGCCTTCCCTAGTTGGGCCTGGCTGTTAAGTGGGCTTTGCTAAGAGACAATGGAAAATGTTCCCGTTGCTTTGTTGTAGACACCACATATGCTCGATACACCTTTTGGCTGCTCTACTAATGTTTCCTCTAGGTTTGGCTACTTTTCCAAAATTTGCTATGCGCAAAAATGGTTTCCAACCTTTTCTAACTCTGTTAGTTTGACTTGGGGGTATTCAAATTTGACTGGTTCTATCTCAAAAATCAAGAGGTCATTTTCAAACATCCACATACCACTATAAATCTCTTCCAAAGCTCTTCTCATCTGTGTGGGTTCCACCTACATCTGGGATGATATGTTGCAGAAGATATGGCTCCAAATTATTTTCACCTTCCAATTTCCTTAACAATATTCTGCCCCTTTTGCATTCACCTCATGTCATTCTCTGACATCTGTGCCATATATTGACAATGACAACACCATCGCCAAAGCTTTGCAATTTTTGTGCTTTTTCTTTTCCACCTTTTTTTATTTTTCTTTTGCCAACTTTGTTGCTTTTTCCTTTTCCACTTTTTCCATTGCCTTTGCATTTACCTTTTCCATCAATGACAACATATTTACCAATGCATTTGTAGTTGCCATTGCTTGCCTTTTCCAACAATTTTTTTCTTTTCCATCAATGAAAATATATTTCCAACAACCTCCCCCTTTGGCATTGCTGGAAACACCCAGGTCAAACAACACATCATCACCAATGATCAATAATTTTCTTTGATACTTCTTATTGTGATTTTATTGAGGCCACTTACCATATTTTTTTTTAATCAACAATACTTCTTTCCCTTAAACATCAATGTAAAAGATACTAACATGCTTCCCCTATCAACAATATCCCTATGTCTTATGATCTTGTGGATATTCCAACTAATTCTTATTATGCTGAAACCCTCAGGTGACTCTGATCTAATCCAAGCAACTTCCTCTCTATCCCGTGAAGAATATTGAGTTTAAGCAAAAGGAGTAATTACTCCCACTCTCTTCCTCAAGCAGGCAAGAGGGATATCTTGCTAAAACAACACATGCTTATGCAACTGAGCCATGAGAAATAATTCCCGCTCATCTGAGTCTTAGCGAGGATTACATTCATAATAATGCCTACCTAGACACATACACCTGACCTCTAGCAACAAAAAAAACCTTTCCTATGCATGCCACCATCAATTTTTAACTGATGAACAAAAAAGTACTACATTCAGCCATTTTTACTTGAAAAACATAGAGGGACTCTCACCAATGCATGCGTAGACCAACAACTCAACTTGTATTTCACCTGACAAAATTTTAATGACAAAAAGCTCACCATGATAAATTTGAATAATCATGAACAACAATCATCAAGAGTTGCTTACAAACACTTGGAATTACAATCTCATATTGACAATATGAACACCATCCTATGACAAAAAGTCTAAGGACAATACCAATTAACAATACCTTTGATACCAAGTGTTGAAATGATGTAAATTGTTGAATTGATGCCACTTATAGAAATTGCTGATAACAAATTTCCCTCATCCTCTGATCATTCCCCTTTCACCACAAATATGATGTCTGATACTAATTACCAATTAGAATCGAATTATAACATCAGTCCACTCTAACTACCCAAACGTAATATGCAACTAACACCATTTTCCTTTGTCTTGCAACACACAACTGATATCAATTAATGATACCAACTTTCAATGAATAATATGATACTAAAATATTGACTTGAGTATATTCCCCCTGTGGCCATGCTCCCTCTTTTCATTAGGAATCTGCAAACAATACTTGCTAGAGAAACTTCAGTGGTAAAAAAATCATCACCATTTATATATACTTGGTCTACCAATATGATTTGAAAACACCATTCAATTAACACAATACTCAACGATCAACATATAATGGCGTACTTCCCTTTATCCTTCAGATGCATTCCTTGGCATATTCATTTCTTCTCCTTTCATATGACCTTTTTTACTTCCCTTGAAGCCAACCTCTTCTCTTCAAGCAAGGGTGATCCAGATCTTGGGGGGAGGGGGGGGGGGGGGTGCAAGATCTAAAAAATTGAAATGGATCTTTGGGGGGGAGGCCCCCAAGGTTTGAAAAATTGAAATGCAAGAAAAAAACATGAGAACACAAAGTAAACAAAACCACAAGAAATGTTTTTTATTAAAACAAAGAATAACTATAAAAACTACATTGTGGTGGACAATCTATCCTTTTACAAAAATTGGCTTGTTACTTATAGTCCTTTTTAGTTATAATACCACAGGTAAATTCCATGGGTGGGTAAATACAATGGGTGAATGAATAATATGAGTAGATGCCACTTACAATGCCATGGGTGGATGAATACCATGGGTGGATTCCACTTATAATACCATGGGTAGATTCCATGGTTGGATGAATAAGGTAGATAAATACCATGGGTAAATGAATACCATGGGTAGATGCCACTTTCCATTCAGATCATTCCTCCCTCTTTAAGAAAAATTGGTCCCCATTGTGTGAAGTTCTCTCCTGAGAATCCTGTGCTGAATATGAAGAGCCACTGAAGAGAATAGTTTTGTGTGGTTAATCCATAACCGTGATGAATGAAGATTCAATGATAGAGATACCTTGTAATGTTTGTGACCAACAGTGATACTGACAGTGTGCGGCCTAACAGATGGACTTCGATCAAGTATGGGTTTGTGGATGACCCATAACCATGACAAGTGAAGATCTGAGGATAGAGATGCCCTGTAATGCTTGTGACCAACTATGATATTAACATTGTGCGACCTAGAAAATGGACTTCGATGATGAGGATTTTGTGTTGTTGACCCATAATCATGATGTTGAATGTTGATGAAGTAGGAGGTGCCTACATAACCTGGGGTGGGATGGAACTTCTCCAGAGAACCCAAGCTGGATTCTACTATGCTCTGATGAATGTGAAGTAGGTGCCTACTAAAGTGGGATGGGAGGGCATGTCTCCAAAGGGAACCCACTTCGAATGTTGCTCCAGATAAAAAATAATTTAAAATGGGAATAACACGATCAATGTATCTCATAATATTTAATATAACCTATTTTTGGAAATAGAATGATCATTCTACATCTTCTCATGTAATTGAAATCCCTATCTGGACACCCTGGAAACTCAGATTCGCGTTGCAACTGTCCCCTGTCACAAAAATTCTAAAAAAATAGATGATTTTAAATTAATGATTTCTCCCTCATCCAAACTCTGATTCGACCATTTTTTTTTTTGAAATTGGGTGATTTTTTAAGAGGAGCTTGGATCTGTAATAAGTTTTCAGAAATTCTACATAAAAACTGCAAAAAGTGATAGGAGAGCCTCCGTTTGAGAATTGACGTCAGAAAAATTTCCGCAACACAAATGATTTTAAATCAACGATATCTCCCTCATCTGAGCTCTGATTCAGACGATTTTTTTTTTGAATTTGGGTATTTTTTTGCAAGAAACCTAGATTTTTTATTTTTTTAAATAAAATTTTCACAAAAATTTCCAGATCCGATTTGCAAACTCGCCACCCAAAAAATTCATGAAAAAATGAAAATATATTTGTTCCTGCTTTGTCGAAGAAAGTGCTCTGTGGAGGTTGTAGCACGTGCATAAATTTTGTTGAAGTTTGCTGTAAAAAATTGAAATTGAAATATGCATCAAACCCTCATTCCCATGGAACTGTAACCCAAATCTGATACCACTAATTCAGATCTTAGGGGGAGGCACAAGATCTAAGAAATTGAAACGGATCTTGGGGGGGAGGCCCCCAAGATATGAAAAATTTAAATGCAAGAAGAAAATGAGAGAAAACACAATAAAAAAACCAAAAAGAAACCTTTTTGATTAAAATAGAGAATACCTATAAAAGCTACATTGTGGTGGACAATCTATTCATTCACAAAAAGTGACTTGTTACTTGTAATCCTTTTAGTTACAATACCACGGGTAAATTCCATGGGTGGCTAAATACCATGGGTGAATGAATACTATGATTAGATGACACTACAATACCATGGGTAGATAAATACCATGGTTGGATGAATAACATGGGTAGATGCCATTTACAATACCATGGGTAGATTCCATGGGTGGATGAATATCATGGGTGGATAAATACCATGGGTGAATGGATACCATGGGTATATGCCACTTTCCATTCATATCAAAGTGGTCTACTCCCCCTGAGTATATTATCTTTCTTTTTCTTCCAAACCTATATATGACCCAGTTTATTGCATTAATTTGACTAACTGGGTGACTTTCTTCCATTTCCTCAACGTATAGACCACTGATCTTTCCATTTTTTAGCACCAATCAAATCTAATTTTCAATTTACCTGTTGTTCTTATTTTACATTGTCTGTGCCTTCTTTCTTCTTGTACTGTAATGAAGAACCAGTAGAGTTGGTGTTCCTTTCTTTTATTATTGGAGTCTCCTCCTATTACATGTTATATAAGAGAGATAAAAATAGGAATTTCAGACTCTGGTATGTTAAATATTTGCTATTTATCTTCAAAACCAAACATTTTACTATGATGCCTCCATGCTCCATTCAATCTGCCTTTCTTCTGGGTGCTAAAATAGCTCCTACGCAGTTTCCCTTAATGGCTCTCATCATAATCCATGCCTATGATAGCAACATTTTGAAAATAAGTTTTCTTGCCAAATTTACATGCAACTACTTTATGCCCAAACTTCTTACACGTAGAATTCATAGTTATTCAAGAAGGGGGAAATGAAATTATACTTCTTACCAAAGCTTATTCTTGTCCAATTTCTTGGACTGCTATCCACTTTCTTTTTGCTATTGGGCCACTAAAAATATTTCCTTTGAGAGGAAAAGAATCTTTATGCTTGGTTGTTTGAATTTTCCTTTTGAGAAATTCATGGTTGTGGCTGAAATGGCACAGTCCACCTATGTTGTTGCACCTTCCTTTTCCTCTTTGGTCACTTGGAGGAAAAGTGCCCTGTGTTATTACAATAAAATCATATGAGGGGTTGCATACCTTTACTTTTATTCATGGAAGTAATTTTATCTCCTTGATGTTGCATTCTTTTCTCTGTCATTGTAGTTTTTTTTGGATCTTCCTTTAACCAAATCCATGGATCCCATTGATGATGCTGTTGGTTCATTATCATATTCAATTGTTGTCTATGCCTAAGAGGAAAAATGGTTGGTTTAAATATCCTTAAACACTTTAGAATACTTTGCATGCTTCAAAAGATTCATCAAATTCTCATTTAATGTATTATTATCTTCTTCTAGCTTTGTATTTATGGCTCTAAATTTATTAAGCTCCTCAAGAGATGATATGAGCTACCTCTTCAAATATTTCTTTTCTTCAAGATCTTTCCAATCAATAGAGAGGAAACTAGATTCAGAACACGTGTTTATTTCACTCTCAAAATTTTGTTCCCTTGATGACTCTAGAGATTCTTTTACTGACACGTGAGATGTACTTTCTTCCTCTTCACCAGAGGTGGACCCATTGTCTTCTTGAACAATTTCCATATCTTTTATTGCTATTAAGGTAGCTCCTTCTTCACTATAACTAGATGAGCAACTCTCACTTTCACTAGTACTTGTAGCCGATTAGTTTGAAGATAAATGGCCTATTGTTCTACAATAACAACGATTGAAACAACTTACTTGCATATCACATCTCCTATGGGTGTTGATAAACATTTTGGCATCTTGATACAAGAGAATCATCCTCTGATTCATGATCTTCAATTCTCTTTGAATCTTTGACTATTTCATCCTCCAAGGAAATTCTCTTCACATCACATGCAACTTTCATGTGCACTTCATATATGGACTGCAATTTATCGCATATCTCCTTGGTAGTCTTAAAACAAATTTCTTTCTCAATATATGACTTATATAACCATCTCATGATTTCCTTCCTAGTCTGTTTATCAAAATTATCATCTATCTATCCCTTCTCCATAGATAGCCATACATTAACATCAAGGTCTTGCAAGTAGAGTCTAATCCTTACTTTCCAAGTTGTATAATTTGAGCCATTAAAAAATGGAACTCTATTTGAGGTAATCCAGTCTTGGTTCTCCATGATCATTGATCTTCCTTTCAACTGTTAAACTAATTCTGAAGGACACTGACTCTGATACCAATTGCTAAAAACAATGGAAACCATGACGCTACTAAGAGGAGGGGGTGAATTATTAGTGTGGCCAAATTATACTTTTCAATCACTTTAGAAATTGTTCATGAATCAACAACACAACTCGATCATAACATAATCATCATCAAGCACATGAGCAACATTTACACAAGACGCCAATCTTCAATTTATTACAAGCTTCAACTTGATTACATCATTTCCCCACAAAATACTACTTGTAGGTTTATTAGATGCTATTGAAAGGAAATTATATCCCTGATCATTTATCAATATTCACTCAAAGGGGTTGCTGCCCCTGCTTATTTATTAGTATTTACTGAAAGAGACTCTTTCCCCTACTCGTTTATCAATCAATATTGAAAGGGAATGCTGCCCTTCTTGTTTACTAACACTAATTTAAATTTGAATATTTACCAATACCCACTGGAAGGAGCTACTACCCCTGATCTGAAAACTACCACTTTCCAACCTTGTTGATCCATACTTAATCCATTTTCAAACTAGAACCAATAGGCCACTTGTTTCAAAAATAAATTAAATTTTCTCACTGCAATTTCTCACCAAACCCACCATACAAACACCTTCAACAATATCTGATTACTGATAAAACCACCATCACCTTCAAAAATTTCACATTACTAAGAACAAATCACCAAATTTTATGCATCATCAATATTAATCACGAATCACAAATGCAAATATTTTCATCTCTAGAACACCTTTCATATACCAAGATTGGTCTTTGGTCTCTAATTCACCCTTGATGCATACCACCATTATGCATCACACTACACTAACAAATTTCAACCTCTCATCAACCACACATCCACAATCAATTCTGTTTCTCTAATTTTGCTTATAAATATTAATGGACTGATATTTTTGGATTGAACTTTCGTTGAATTTACTTCAGATCCACTACATGAATTTATTACTTTTGCCTTTGTCTCGTTCATTCCAGTCTTCTAATTCTTCTCTTCAAGTATTTTTTTTCTCTGATCTCCAGTTTAAATTCAAAGTTTGAGTTTTTATATTGTTTTCTTACTTATTTGTAGCATTATGGCCTTTTCACATAATTTAACTCTAACTTTCCAATTTTGATGAATCTCCATATTTGTCAACTTGTTAAATATGCCTCTTAACAGTCTATTTTGTTGTGAAAACTCCAAGTCTTCTTTTTAGTGCCAAATCGAGTTTCCAACTCATTCATCAATTAGTGCTTTGCTTCCAAACATTGCCACTAAACTAAAGATGTCGACTCATTCATCCATGCACATGCCCATTTCGTTTTAACCATAGGCCACCAAAAGGCCTCTTTAATACACCACTACCAAAATGCGTTTCCAAATAAAATTTCCACGACCCCTTTTTTTATTTTATAACGCATTCCCAAAATATACCTTCATGGTCTTTTTATTAAAAAAACTTGTTGCGAGTTCCACCATTTTTTGCCTTAGCACCTTTTGTGATAACACCTTCCTGCTTTACTACCATAATATTAGGTGTCATGGCCATTGGATAGGTATTTAGGTGCTAAACCCATTTAAGCCTTTCAGGGGCTTGTTTCCTTTGTTATTTTTCTTTGTTCCCTTGGTCTAATTTCTACGTGAAATGCTTAAGCACAAATTTTGTAGCACTCTCTATCCCGACGCATTCCATTTACGGTTCCTTATTAAAATTCTGGGCTATTTCTTTGGCAATCTTAGCTGTAAACATGGCCCACTCACTCGCTCCTTATTGGTTATCGATTGCTGGCTTATTTGTCCTTTGTGTCTCAACACAACTTGCTTCCTGATGCTTTCACTGCGTGCACCTGATAATAAGCCATCGGGCTCCATCCAATGGGATGACGTCATTATGATGTTACCTATGCCACATTTCGACCTATGAGTGGTCCATATCTCCACCAGAAATGGGCCTTTTAGGTACCTAAAAATGCCAAAAGTTCTTTCCATGTGTCCACCTTTGATTGGATCACATCATGTTGACTTCATTAACAAATATCATCACTTGAGAGCCAATAATATGCTTCCACCTATCCTATTTCAAAGAGGAGAGAGAAAGGGTCTGAGGCCTATGTTTTTCACGTTTTTCCTTTATAAAAATTGAAAAGGTTTCCCATATAATTTCTTCTGATGTGCTCATAATTTCTCCGCACCAACTCTGCTATGCACGCTGCTTAATTATGCCCTCAGGATTTCCTCTCCAAGCTAGCCCTCAAAAAGCTTTGCTATCACTATAGGGGATTCCCTCTCAAATTTCATTGGTCCACACTATTAACTATTCTATCATGTTGTGTCAGGGCCACATCTGCCTGCCAATTTCATCCCAATGCTTAAAATTTTGCGCACTATTTTCCAACCTTCAATGTTGTCTCTACCATGATGGAGTCACCTACTAGTTTCATCCCATTTTTGCGCTATAGTTCTCCTTATAACTTTGTCGGGGTATTTCCATTGGCCTGTTGGGTATGTGTTATATTCTTTCCACGACTAGCCCCAGGCGCTGTACGTTGTGCCGGGCGCAGCGCCCCGGCGAAATTTTTTTTGGTATGTGGTCCCACTCATATGCGGACCCACCCATGTTTTGTGCATGAGTTTGCACATGGTTTTGGGGTACGATGGTTTTCGGCCCCTGGTATTTTGTAGATCCGGTCAAGGGAACTACGGTTATGTTCTAATCCAGGGTTAATGGATTGGGGTTTATGTATGCTTCGGCATGTATATATATGTGTTGTAACACTAAAAAGAATATAATGAAAAATCAAGCTGGTCGTCCCAATTTGGGATCCAGGGGAAAATCTCTGTGTTTATCTGTTTTATGTTTTATGCTCTCGCTATTGTTTATTTTTTGTTATAAGATTTGTGTGTAGATAATTTATGTTCAGGGTTAAAACCTACATTTAGTATCAGAGTTGTTTCAGCTTCAAGGGGACGCCTTTGCTACTGAGGGTTTTTTGTTCGGGCCTGAGGTAGACCCTGTTCAGTGGGAGATCTGCGAGATCGATTCTTGTGGTGAAAGAAGATGGAGAGCGGCGAAAAGATAGAGATCGAGAAATTTAATGGTCAGAGTTTTGAGTTGTGGAAGCTCAAGATGGAGGATCTGCTGGTGGATAAAGATCAGTGGATCGCGGTAGATCCAGGTACTAAACCAACGGCAATGTCAGATGAAGACTGGAAGAAACTGGATCGAAAGGCTAAGAGCACAATACGGTTGTGTGTCTTAGATTCAGTATTGTTGAATGTATCTGGGGAAGCTACGGCGAAGAATTTGTGGGAAAAACTTGGGACTTTGTACCAATCTAAGTCTCTGGTGAATAAGTTGTTCCTGCAGAAAAAGCTGTATAACCTGAGGATGAAGAATGGAGACTCGGTGACAGAGCATCTGAACACCTTCAATACTGTGGTAAGTCAGCTGTCATATGTTGATATTAAAATCTCAGATGAAGATAAGTGCATCAGTTTTTTGTGTTCTCTACCAGACTCGTGGGACATTCTGGTTATTGCAATAGGTAGCAACACAACTACCTCGAATTTTGATGACATTGTATCAGCCTTGCTATCGGAGGAAATGAGACGGAGAAATATGGAGGGTCAAAATGGAGATGCCTTATCTGTACGAGGAAGGTCCCAAAATAGAAACAAGAATAAGGTTTCGAGTGGGAGATCTAAATCTAGAGGAAGATCTAAATCTCCTGGAAAGTTTGTAAAGGTGTGCTGGAAATGCGGAAAGGAAGGACACTACAAAAAAGAATGCAGATCTAAAGCTCCTAAGAAAGCAAAGGGATCTAATGAAGCTCCTTCTGCAGAGGCAAAAACCACCTTGGATGAAGGTGGGGATGTGTATTTGGCTTCTTCTTCAAATACACATGTAGATCATGAGTCATGGTTGATTGACTTAGGTGCATCCTTTCACTTCACTCCCAATAGGGAGTGGTTCTGCGAGTATGAGAAATATGATGGTGGTGATGTCTTCCTAGGGGATGATAGGAAGGCCAGAATCGTCAGACGTGGAAAGGTCAAGCTGAAGCTGCAAGGTGGAAGGATTAGAACACTTCCTGGTGTTCTGCATATTCCTGCATTGGCTAGAAATCTGATTTCTATAAGCAAGATGGATGATGCAGGTGTAAAAATAGTGTTCGAGAAAGATGCATGCAAGATGGTTCGGGGAGCATTGGTATTAATGCGGGGAGTTCGGACTGGAACTCTGTACAAGCTACAAGGTAGCACTGTTATTGATGGGTGTAATAGTTCTGTGGTTCTTGAAAGAGGAGCGGAAAGCCTAGATGTCTCTGGAGAAAAGACCATGCTATGGCATCAAAGGCTTGGACATATTGGAGAGAAGGGCCTTCGGATACTGCATAGAAATGGTATGGTAGAAGGTATGTCTAATTGCTCTCTGGATTTTGATTTCTGTGAACATTGTGTTTATGGGAAGAAGAATCGGGTGAGTTTTCCTTCTGGTGCTAAGAGGGCGAACAAGATATTAGGGCTTGTGCACAGTGATGTGTTTGGACCTGTGTCAGTTCCATCACTGGGAAAGTCTGTGTACTACGTTTCATTCATATATGACTTCTCAAGGAATACATGGATATATTTATTGAGGAAGAAATCTGAAGTCTTTGACAAATTTAAAGAATTTAAGGCTTTGGTGGAAAACCAGATAGAGAAGAAGATAAAGGCACTGAGGACAGATAATGGTGGGTAGTTCTGCAAGAAGGAATTTGAAGAGTTCTGTAAGAAGTGTGGTATAGCACGGCAGAAGACTACTCCATACACACCTCAGCAAAACGGAGTTGCAGAAAGAATGAACAAAACACTGATGGAAAAGGCAAGAAGCATGCTCAGTGGTACCGGGTTAGGACAAGAATTCTGGGCAGAGGCAGTGGAGACTGCATGTTACTTAGTTAATAGATCACCTTCATCAGCGTTGGAGGATAAGACTCCACATGAGGTATGGACTGGTAAGAAACCCTCTCTTTCACATCTAAGGGTATTTGGATGTGATGCATATGTACATGTTCCAAAGGAGAAAAGGACCAAGTTGGATAATAAATCTGAAAGGTGCATATTTATTGGGTATAAGGATGGTTTAAAGGGTTACAAGCTTTGGAATCCAGAAACAAGGAAGGTTGTGTACAGCTGAGATGTGGTGTTTAGAGAGGTGAAAGATGTTGTTACACATGAAGTCCTACCAAAGGAACCTGAGAAGATAGAGTTTGAGCTAAAGGAGGATGAATCAAACTCTACAACAGAAGAAGATTCAGAAGAGGAAGAGCCACAAACCCCAACTTTGAGAAGATCAGTTCGGGAAAGAAGGCAACCAGAAAGGTATAGTCCATCTGATTTCTGTTCAGGTTTTGCCTTAACTATAACTGATGATGATCCCAAAACTGTCAGGGAGGCAGTAGATTCAGAGGATGGAAAACTCTGGAAGGAGGCCATGGTTGATGAAATGGCATCCTTGCACAAAAATGAGGCATGGGATCTGGTGGAGTTGCCGGCTGGAAGGAAGCCCATCGGGAGAAAATGGGTGTTTAAAAGGAAGATGAATGTAGAAGGCAAGGTGGAGAAATACAAAGCTTGGTTGGTAGCAAAAGGTTATTCCCAGGTGCCGGGAATTGATTTTGGTGATATTTTTTCTCCTGTTGCCAAAGTTACTTCTATTAGATTACTTTTATCTGTTGCTGCTGCATTTGATTTTGAGATAGAACAGATGGATGTGAAGAAAACATTTCTTCACGGGGATCTAGAAGAAGAGATCTACATGAAGCAACCTGAAGGCTTTATGGTGAAGGGTAAGAAAGAACTGGTATGCAGGTTGAAGAAGTCTCTGTATGGGTTAAAACAGTCACCAAGGATGTGGTATCAGAAATTTGATACCTATATGCGGGGACTTGGCTTCACCAGAAGCAAGGAGGATCACTGTGTTTATTTTAAATTAATTGGTGACCGTGTTATTTATTTGGTCTTGTATGTGGATGATATGTTGTTGATTGGAAATGACAAAGAAATTATCAAAGATTTGAAGACCCAACTGTTCTCCAAATTCGACATGAAGGATCTTGGTGCTGCAAACTATATTTTGGGCATGGAAATTAAGAGAGATCGGGCAAAGAGGAAGCTCTGGTTAAACCAGAGGAAGTATGTCGATACTATATTGCAGAGGTTCAATATGCAAGATAGTAAACCGGTGAGTGTTCCTATTCCTGTAGGTGCAAAGCTGTCTGCTGAACAGTGTCCCAAGACATAAGAAGAAGAGGAGGATATGTCCCGTGTTCCATATGCAAGTGCAGTGGGTAGCCTGATGTATGCAATGGTCTGTACTAGACCAGACATTGCACATGCAGTGGGAGTATTGAGCAGGTTTATGTCAAACCCAGGGAAGGAGCATTGGACAATAGTGAAGCGGGTTTTCAGATATTTACGTGGCACTAGTGATTATGGCTTGTGCTACCAGGGAAGACCAGGATTGGAAAGAATGTTGGACATTTGTGGTTTTGTTGATGCAGACTGGGCTGGAGATCTAGACCAAAGAAGATCTACAAGTGGGTATGTGTTTAGCCTATTTGGAGGCGTAGTCGGTTGGATGAGTAAAAGACAGTCTGTAGTGGCTCTTTCAACTACAGAGGCAGAATACATAGCAGCCACTCATGCAAGCAAGGAAGCAGTTTGGTTGCAAAGATTGTGTTCAAGTATGGGGTTGGTACGGCAAGCTATAAGGATAGACTGTGATAGCCAAAGTGCAATTTTCTTGGCTAAGAACCCTGCTTATCATTCAAAGACAAAGCACATTGATGTTCAATATCACTTTGTTAGAGATATAGTTGAGGCTAAAAGGGTGTTGCTGGTAAAGGTGGACACTTTGAAGAATGTTGCAGATGCATTGACGAAGTCTGTGAGCACTCAGAAGTTCTCTTGGTGTAGAGAAACAATGGGTGTTTAAGAATTGGCCCAATGACTAAGCTCTCCTGTGGCCCCCTGTGGAAAGAAAACAACAAGTGGGAGAATGTTGGGTATGTGTTATATTCTTTCCACGACTAGCCCCACACGCGGTTGTACGTTTACTTAGCCCCAGGCGCGGCGGGGGGCGGCGGACCCCCTGTCGGGGGTCGGGGGCGGCGCCTGTGTCCGTTTTTGGTATGCGGTCCCACTCATATGCGAACCCACCCATGTTTTGTGCATGAGTTTGCACATGGTTTTGGGGTACGATGGTTTTCGGCCCCTAGTATTTTGTAGATCCGGTCAAGGGAACTACGGTTATGTTCTAATCCAGGGTTAATGGATTGGGGTTTATGTATGCTTCGGCATGTATATATATGTGTTGTAACACTAAAAGGATTATAATGAAAAATCAAGCTGGTCGTCCCAATTTGGGATCCAGGGGAAAATCTCTGTGTTTATCTGTTTTATGTTTTATGCTCTCGCTATTGTTTATTTTCTGTTATAATATTCTTGTGTAGATAATTTCTATTCAAGGTTAAAAACTACAGGG